>JASSUY010007121.1:0-13140 GCA_032466535.1 Forpus xanthops | reverse complement strand
TAGTAAACAGCACGCCAGCTCTTCATGGGCACGTAAAACTAGGCACATCTATATATTTTATGTCAATTACCTAGAGCTTCTTTGCTGACATTACAGTAAAATTCAAGGGTCCTGCTTCTACATCTGGTAGAGGACTTTCTGATGAGACGTCTTTTTGCTGGGATTAGTGTTTCAGAAACTGAATTTTTCATGGGAAGTTGTCAGTTTTGGTAAAACTTTTAATAGGGCAAGTAAATTTCAGGTAAAGCAGAGACATATTTATAGCAATAATTCTGTTAGGAGAAAATGAACTGAACAATATAAAATTCAGCAATTTTAGTCTTTAGGGAGTTGGGTTAAAATTGGCTTTGCATTTGATCCACACATATTTGCTTTTACCAATACAATTTTGTCCGTTTCAGTTCTGGGGAAAAAAACAAAACCAAACTAAATAACACCCCCCCTCAAAAAAACAAAAAAAAAACAAAAAAAAAACAAAAAAATAAAAAACACCCAACCAAATGAATGCAAAACCCCCAAACATGCACAAAGCCAAAAAATAAAAAAGGAAAAAAGAACCACCCCAAAACAAAAAAAAAAAAAAAAAAAAAAAAAAAAACACAAAACTATAATTTTATTGAATGAACATTCTTGATATTCTGGAGGGTAACTGGAAGCTAAACCTTCAGAAGAAGCTATTCCAGCCATTATTTGATCATTATCAATTTCCTTCTTTGTTAAGCAAATGAAGTAAAGAAGGATGTGAAAGAATATTTTAATTGCATTTTTCACTTCCACTTTATTTTCTGTAAACATACTGGATAAGAACATGAAAGGAATCCATATCTTTAAAATTGAACTTGCTCTTTTCTAAGGGAACTATTTCCAGACATGCCACTATCCCTGCCAATTCCTCAAACATATGTTTAGAGAATACTGGGAGACTATATTCAGAGTTATGTTAACAATCATAAAATGATGCTGCAAAATACCCACTTGTATTTAAACATGCAAGCAGTCATTAAATGTACTTTCTGACTGTGGTTCATACTATTTTTTTTGGTTTGTGGGGAATACTGTAGCCAGTTAATAACACATTCATTCCTTATAATATGAAAACCCAGATGGGAGAAGGTTTCTCTCAGTGATGATTGCCATTGTGTGCTTATTAAGTAGAGCAGAAAAAAATCATTAATCAAAACATAATTTGAAAAATTCTTGATTATACCAATATGACTAATGGGAAAATAACAGTCATTGAGGAAAAAAGGTACAAATTTAGAATATGACTTTACATATTTGATTGTGGTTAATAACAAGCTCAATATAAAATCAAAATACAGGCTTTGAAAGCTAAGTAATTTGTGTTAGTCTGCATGAAAAGCAAAGGTATGTTATGGTAAACAGTGATAATGTATTAGGTAATGCCAAATAATCAGAATTTTTTGTCTTCTGAGTTTTGCACCAGAATGTGAGCAAAAGACTTTGCAGGGAATGTGGGTTGAGTTTAGTTCATCACGTATATTCTCTGCCACTCCTTCCTCTTCAGGGAGATGACTCCTCACTCTTCACCTGCCCCAGTGTGGGTTCCCTCCCATAGGAGACAGTCTTCCATGAACTTCTCCAACATGAGTCTTTCCCACGAGTACAGTCCTTCAGGAACAGGCTTCTCCAGCATGGTCTCCTATGAGGTCTGAGGTCACTAGTACTGCAGCAAACCTGCTCCAGTGTGGGCTCCTCTCTCTGTGGGGCCACAGGTCCTGCAGGAGCCTGCTCTAGCACGGGCTTCCCTTGAGGTCACAGCCTCCTTTCAGGCTTCTCCCTGCTCTGGTGTGGGGTCCTCTCTGGGCTGCTGGTAGAGATCTGCTGCACCATGTACCTCCATGGGCTGTAGGGACACAGCCTGCCTCACTATGGGCTACACCAGGGGCTTCAGAGGAACTCCACTACAGCACCTTGAGCACCTCCTCCCCTCCTTCATTGACCTTAGTACCTGCAGGCCTGGTTCTCACACACATTCTCATTGCTCTTTTCAGCTGATATTGAACTTGTGCTTTAAGGAAATGGTCCTAGAAAAAAGAAAACACATATACATTCTCAGGGGTGTACAGTTGAATTTAAGTCTGTGTGTGGTAACAAAACATTTCTGAGAAAAGAAATTAAGCAGAAAGACAGAGGAAGAAAGGTTAAAATTCTCTGCTTCCTTTCACATTTTTATTACTGAACATGCTCTTACAGATATGATCTCATTCATTAATTTCTTATGTTTCATCGAGATTAATGCTGCTTATTTCCAGTCATGGATTATGACATTCATTAAGTTAACATATGTTCAACTACTGTGCATTTTGACTCCGTAATACATAGCAACATTTCATTCTCTAGTGTTGTTTCGTATCAGCTAGAAAAACTGCAGCTCAATTTCTTCACACTTTTTGGTGCTTTACAAAGCTTTTCCAATGTGGAAAGTTGAAAGGATTAAAGGTTGATGTCAAAGGTTGGTTAAAAGGTTGATGTCAAAGGTTGGTTAAAATTTTCTAGCTTACATTTTATTGTATTTTTATGAATATGACATAAGGTTCTGTAGCCAGATTGGTCTTTCTTTTCATAAAAAAAAAAAAAAAATCAAACAAACCCACAGTATCCTTGAATCAACTGGGAATTGGTCTTACACCCAATATTTTTATTTGGCAACACAACCTGTATTACCGCAGCCTGTAATAGCCGTAGGGCAGATGGCTCCAGTCTCTGCTGTTCCACTCAGGAAGGATTATGAAAGTGAAAGCCTGGTCCCCAGGGGAAAAGGAAGCAGGAGGCATTGTGGAAATGGGGCCCAACCAGCACTACAGTTGGTTTTTTTTTTTGTTCAGTGAAAAATTAGGATCCTTTTCCTAACTTTTCACTGTACCTCTTGACCTTCTTTACAATTTTTTTTTATATTTCTGTGTGCTATCACAAACCACATAGTGGAATACTTAATACAGAAAACAAAATAGTTGCCAGTAAAATGTATTAACTGTCTCAATAAGCTGCACTGTCTGTGGTAGGTTGGCCTATGTCTAAAACGACTTGGTTCAAAAATGTCAAAACCATAAATTTTGAGTTGGCAACTTCTTTAGCACCTAAAAAATATTACACTATTACATGTAGCATCATGAAAAGAATTAGAACTGTATTTCATATGGTAGTCATCACTCTTAGTTTTTTGGTTAAGTATGGGATCTGCAAATACTTTTCAGAAATCCAGTTTATTTTAAATCTTGTGTTTGTGAACCTGATTTTAGACAAAAAACAAACTAACAAAAGATTCTTTGCAACAAAAATGTCAGCCTGAAAAATATGCACAAAAAAATGAAAAATCTGTCATTTACATTAATAAATTAGATAATATGAAGATTTGGGGACTGTTATTTTTTCATATAATGCATATGTATCTTCTAACAAATAGGCACAATGAACCTAGTATGCCTGTGAGCACTAGAGATCACATGTAGGTGAACTACAGTGTGAACAGACACAGTTGTCTGTGTACATACAATAGTACAGTTTCAGGGCTTTGTGTTTTTGTGTTTTGTTTTTTTTTTATTTTTTTTTTTATTTATGGATGTCTGGTCACTCTAGGCATTAAGAAACCTCTGCCTCTTAAAATGTTAAATTCTATTGGACAGGACTTCTATATCCATAATACATGCTGGCCTTCTGTAAATGATTTTACAATATAAAGTCTTCTGGAGAACCTTATGTAGAGGAGCTTTTCAGTTGAACATCAGGAAATCTGATTTTGATAATATTTATGTATATAGAAATTATTTAGTCATGATATTTTCCTTGTGTCATGTGCAGATTGTGTACTTTTTCCCTTGACTGCCAGATACTTCTGAGAAGCAGGCTGGCTTTTCTTATGTATCAAATTAATTGCTTGGATGACTACACAAAACATATTAAAAAGGCTAAGGGAAGAGTGTGTCATTAATTATAAGGATTAAAGTTTCAGAGGAGTTGAGTGCATTTCTGTAAATTATCAAGGCATTCTTTTACTTTAAAAATGATTTTCATTCTCTACTGGAAAACAGAACTTGTGATACTTCCCTACTTCTAATCCATAGCAATATATATATCATCTAATAATTTTCAAAATCAAAAAAGGATTGTAGGTTACACAAAGTTTTCATACTATGATTTAAAGTTTCAGGAGGTACATAAAATTCCTGAAATTAAACATGCACAGCTAGTTTGGAAAGCTAACAGGTGTTGGTATTTTTTATTCAACTTTGAAAATAAATTAAAAACTTTTAATATTGTTAATTCTTTGATAAATTTACACTACTGGATGAAGAATGTGCAGGAAGATGATGTAAAATCTCTGTGCTAAAACTGACCAATTCTTGCAGTTATAATATGGTAATATTATATGGTAACATTTGTATGATTGATTAGCAGAAACAGTACTTTTTGCAATTATTTATTTATTTATCTATTTCTTCATTTATTTATTAATTCCCTAGACTAAAATCAGAGGACATAAATTACCATATTAAGAACACTTTACAAATTACTATGATTTTTCTTTTTTTTTAATTTAAAAAACACTATTTTTTCAGTGGATGAAAGATAATTAAAGCTTAAAATGTATTTTAATAAAGTCCTGAAAAGGAATAATTAAGTTCAAATATTTTTGCAGAGCTTTTTGCTTCAGAGTTTTCTTTTTTTACCCAATACATTGTTTCTTGAAAGTAGCTTTGGTGTAGGACCTTCGCTTACCTATCATCAGAGCATTGTAAACCAAACCCCTCTCTTCCAGGAATTAGAGCAGATGAAGTTGTCAGTGGCCATGGAGTAGATTGTCCTGGCCCAGAAAAGTTGACTGAAAGCATGCAGAAAGGAGAAATAAATAATATTTTTGCTACTCATTCCATAGATACAGGATAAGAAAAGATTGTCTGCTTGCTTGCTTGTAGAGAAGGAGAGTTGGTTTTCCACCTCTTTCTTAATTTCTGAAGATCTACAGATCTACAAAAAATGATTATTGCAGGAATAATCTGAATTATAGAATGGAAATTTTTTTTCCTAAGTAAATTTTTGGTAACTTTCTTAAGGAAATTATGCTCTGGATTATCCTTTACCATATTTTAAAAAGTTATTTTTTTAGAAGAAAAGTATAGAGAAGAAAATAAACAAATTTAATTCAGAGTGGAAGATCAAAAACAACAAAAAAAATTGGGCAAGGGAGCAGAACACAGAAAATGAACTAGCTAGTATGCAATAATGATAATGTAGAATCTTCTGGGAAAAAAATACTTTAGCTTTATTCTGTTTTCTAATGAAGAAAGGGAGCATCTTTTCACCATTGCGTAAAGACCAGATAAGATTTCCCTTCCCCAAACCCCCAACATTTATGATAATTTTCATTGTAAAACATGCACTGGCTAAAAAAATAGATGGACTTGACACTTTTAATTCATTTCACTACTCCATTACATAGACAGTTACTATGAAGTAGTGATAAAGTTAACAGAAATTAGAACCTTAAGTATAGCCTCTGGGCTTTGTCTATACATGTATAATAATATAACAGAATAAGGCACCAATTTAATTCAGTTATCTTACAGCAAGTCTGAGCTTAAATATGAAAAGTAATAATTAGCCATTTGCTTAGTGAGTTTGTTACCAGCTTCAAGTACTTTTAATTTACTGACCTTCCTTTTCCAGACCAGAAGTGTCTGTTCACAGTCTTGCTGCAATCCTGGTCTTGGAGTGTTGACATTTTGTTTTGCACAGGGGAGATGATAATTCTTTTGGATCTCTATGACAAAGGCACTGACATTCGAGGTTAGTTAACTGGTTTATTTTGTAGAAAGTAGAAATTATAGAAACCGTGTTAGCAACATTATGTCCCTTCTTGCACTGAGAACTCTGGCCTGGTGTAAGATCAGGTGATCCACTCGTCATAGATTGCCACATGCTTCTTAGATCCCATCTGTGGTGAGGCTCTCAAGCCTCAGTGTTCTTCACATATTTATAGTATTCTGACAAGTGAACAGAGGATCATGTTCAGTTGTACAATGCCGAACTTTCTAGATGGTACACCAAAGTTCAAGGGGAGCATTATGTTCTTACACAGCTCCACAGCAATAGCCCTTACAAGAAGTGCGTATAGGTTGTATTACTAAAGGCTCATGTCACAGTATGCACATAGGATGCCCAGCAGTCACTCATGCTAACTTACGAGTATCTGCAGCCAAGGCCTATGGTTAAAGTGTGCCTAGATTCTGCTTGAAATCAGCCTCCTACTGCAGTATCTTCTGCAGTGGCCCTCTATACATTTGCTTAGAATATGACCTTACTCAGTGAAAAACCTTCCCTAATTACATGTCTTAAAGCCTTTTGCTTGGCTTAACTTTACTCTGATTCTTTCCTTTTCATGGCAGGTTTATAAAAATGCCTTTTACTTCTGTCTTTGAAAATTCCAAACTGTTGTCTAGAGTACCCTGTGGACTAAGAGATTATCTGAAATGTTCTTAACTTAAGCCCACTTTCATCTCTGACCTGTGGCCAAAGAAAACACTTTCTCTGTGGGAGTTTAAATTCATCTTTCTTTCAGTCTGCATGTATGCATTAATGACAGGTGCCAGCATGGCCATGTAATATATGCACTGCAGTTTTTTGTCACATTACCCAAAGTTTTCTTTTTGAGTTTCCAGATCTTTTTCTTCTTTTTTCCATGTTAGCAGTTATAAAACATGCATAATTTTTCCTGACATTTGATCCACTGATGGGTTTTCAATGATGAATTTGTTCATCCAGCCATATCATCAGTTATTTTTCTCTGCAAAACTTTCTTCGACTTAGAGTTAGTACTTTTTGAAATGAGAACTTGTAAAGGCACAGCAAGTGCAAGCACAAAAAAATAGATTCCCCTTTCATGCAGCTGGGAAGAGGTGAGCTAGAATGCAGTTGAGGTGTTTTTTGGAGGTGAGTATGGGTTACCTCTAGTCCTCTAACTTCACACCCTTGTATATACACTTGAATTCTTCCATAAGCAAAACTGTTGTATGAGAACCTCTGAAGTAGAGGTGCACCTCTGCAGCTAGCAACTAAATCAGAATACTCACAATCGCTTCCTGCTGAACTCTAGAGGAACTTCAGAGAAATAATTAATTTGAGGTTATGGAAAAACTCTCTTGATATCTTATGACAATTATTGTAGTCAGTCTTGAGCATGTTGTTGTCTTTATCCGTATCTTTTTTTTATGGTAAGATCACACATACATCCTCTCTTGTATCTATTATCTATTATTCCCAAACACTAGCTGAAGTGTCAGCATCTCCCACACTGTCAGCTTTGGACAGAGGTATGCTGCTTGTGTGATTACTTCATGTAAAAATAGATTCAGTCACAGAAAGAATATAATTCGTATTTATTGGCGAATCTAACTAACTTTGACTAAAACAGAGTAGAAATAAAACATGTAAGTAACCTAGCCAGTAGTTCAAAGAAGCTGGTTGCTCTATGTCAAGCAAAGATATCAAGTAAAAATTATGTCTTTGCATGATACCTCATGGAGGTTAATAATGCCTTTTAATTCCACTTCTGAAATCCAGGTCGTTTTTCATTTCTTGTGCATTGAAACTACAGAAGCAGGGAAAAGGCCTCTGTTATCACTAAAGCGCTTCAATTCTACTGCTGCTAGCTGGGGTACCTATTTTGCTGGTAGGTGTCTGACTTTTTGAAGGCTTTATCAGCTGAATTCTGATAGGAATTGAGCAATAGAAAACCAAGTTTAGATAATGACAATAATTCCTCAAGACCCTGAGGGCTGTAAAAATAACAGGTTCTGTGCCCTAGCATAAAGCAGGCATCTCATTTAGTTATATCGTTTTCAAAAGGTGTTTTACAGACCAGCTTCAAAGGTATATCGTTCTGCTGTTCCAGACCAAAGAAGCAGGGAGGAATGGAAAAAAGAGGTCCTGCCTAGTAACCTATATTATTAGCTGTAAACTTTAACTGCCTGTTAGATAACAAATACTCTGCTGTGCACCAGCTTTCTCTTATACTATGCCACTAGGCTGCAATATGTTGAATATTTGATTTGATTTCACATTTTGATGATGGCAGAACCAAATTACTCTAGTCTGACTTAATTGGAAACTCATACACTTTCCCAGGCAAAGCTGTCAGATAGGTAGCATAGATGAAGCTGTTTAAGAATTTTCTGCCTGTAAAATGGAAGGAGGAAAAAAAGATGATAATTTTAGTAAGTTATATAATGTTATGAAATAATAGAAAATGAACTGCCATCACCTCAGTCTTGTTATATTTTAATTCACAGTTGAAATGAGCCCAGTCTAGCTCATCTATACCTATCAACCTCCTCCGCTTCATTCTGAAGCTGAGTGGTTCAGGAAAACAAGACCCAAGTCTAACCAAAGACACAGAAAAGGAAGCAAGAAGTAAATAAATGGCTAAGTTGCCCTCCAGCTATGTGGAGCGAGTATTGCCAAGCTTTTGCCTTCAGTGGAGTATTTACCATGCAGAACAGCAAGCTGAGAGCTACTTAAATTTATCTCCATCCAGTGTAATGCAGAATATCACACTTAGAGAAGCCTGTTCAAAGTTTTATTGAGCCTCTGGTGGCCAACAGGATGTGCTTTGAGAATTTAAAATGTGATTAATTCATTAGTGACCCATTCAGTGTTGTATAGTGCCATCCTGATTCACTTTTCCCACCTAAAAATATAATTTACTGAAGACAATGAAAGGCAATAGACATAGCTTTGTAGTGTTTAGGAAGTAAAAAAATGGATGGGTAGTATCAAATATCAGCTTAGTACTCAGAAGTGGCCTTTAGCACATGCCTAGGAAAAGTCAGAAAAGTGTGAGAATAAGCAATCATTCTTGCTGATACTAGAAGTGAACATTCCTACTATTTTTCATTCAGGAACTTCCTGGAACAGGAATGGTAAGCCTGGGGAAGAGTAGATGATCGTAAGTCTTGCGGCTTCCAGTTGTGTTAGCTCTAGATTATGCCAGAAAAGCATCTGATGATAGCAGTGGGAGATGATAAGAACATCAGTTGCCATTTAACACTGGAAAAATATGTTTCTTTCATACTATGTTCTATGTATAAATCTAAATCCTGTCCATTGTGTGAAATAACTGATAGATAATAAAATGAAATAAAATACGACCTTGCTGTGGACTAAGAGATGAACAAAATATTCTGAATTTATTCAGATGGGAAATGTTTTTATTTGGATTCTTCCTCAAAACTGTTTTAAAAGACAATGAAAAACCATTACAACTGAAACTTTTAACTTTCAGCAGTCTCCTAACTTTCCTGTTATCAAAGCTGCAGTATAAATTCCAAGAACATATGGATCATAACATTAAGCAATAAAATGGAATTATTTGAAATGTTTAATACCTATTTAAAATGAGATATTGTTATTTTAGCATATTGAAATTTTGAAAACAGTACAATGAAAGTCAATTAAAGAGAAATGTAAGAGTTATAGCAATTCAGAGGGACAGGGACCCAAAAATTCTGTACTTACTAAAATGAGATTTCTCCCGCACCTTACCCTGTCACCAGTGCAAGCCATAGAAAGTAGCCAGAAGTATATTTAAGGTATGTTTCTAAAATTTAAATAATTTTAAACAAATAAACAGAAAATAAGTCAGAACTTCATTGCAACTTCTGTTGTACAAGATGAGGAATAACCAGCATTTAACCAAATTTAATTTCATTTGAACTTCATTTATTGATATTTCTGGTGCAATCATTTTAGTATGTCTAATCTGATGGAAACCTCACAGGGGGCAAATAAGCAAGATGATAAAGTGCTGCAAAGCTTTATTGCTGTTGGTGGTGACATCTCTCCATAATTACATAATAGAATTCAAAAAACAGGGGACCCCAAACTGAACTGTTGTCACTTTTTGTTGTGTAACCAGTAAAAAAGGGGTTGAGGAGGTGAGATGCTCCTTCAAAATAATATAAAGATTTAAGAAACAAGTAACTGAGTTTGTTGTATTTTTATCTGCAATAGATTTTAAAATGATTGCGTAATATTCTCAGTCCAAGGCATTTTTTAAATATGTGATATTGGACATCCTGTATGGCTCCAGTTCACTTAGTTCTGGAAATATACATATTACCAATTGTCCTTTTTTGGAAGTGATTATAAAGGGGAAGCAGAGGTTTAGTAGGCAGTGATTCAAATACCCTCAGGTTAAGGTTTAAGTAAGAAAAGAGAGAAGGACACATATCAGACTTGTTGCTATAAAGTCCCCTGCCTTTTCTACTCAGCCAGCGCAAGATTCATGCACTGAATACATTTCTGTTTCAGAAACCTTATTTCAGTTTCCTTTCAGGTAAATAGGAAAAGATTTAAAGAAAAATACCTTGCACTTTCAAAAAAAAGGGGGGGCTAATGCATTACATTGCTACTGAAAATAGAGATTGCTACAATACTGTACTTATTATATGAAATATTTTATTTAGATTATCTGGAGCTAGCATTTCAAATAAAAAATTTTCTGAATTTTATTGTTTTTGTTAGAAATATTCCCTCCTTTTTTTTCTGCATTATTTTTGCAGTTCCTTTACTTACAGTGGGGCAAAAAAAAAGGACCTCTAAGTATTAGGTTCTTTTCTAATATGAAAACATGAATTAAAAATCCCCTGGAGTAGTCAGAGACAAAGCAGAATAAGGAAGTTATAAGGTGATTTCATTTAAAATAAGACTGAATTGCTCATAAATTTAAATAATTTTGCACATTTAACAAGAGTCTGAGTATTTTCCTTTCTCAGATATGTTTTGCTTAAGCATTCTTACATAGGCATTTGCAATAGCTACAGAAAATTTTTTCATTCCTTCTAAGCTTATAAATGCTTAAAACTGGCTAAATAAAATTAGTCTCTTTCATGTTAGAAGACTGTATCATATTTTCAATAGCAGTTAAAAAATAAATATAGTATCTAAATTTATTGGCATTTAATGAACCTTTCTTTCAGACAAATGTTTATGTCTGTGGTTCTATAGCTCAGTGAGAAGGCCTGGAACAAAATCAACTAGGATCTTATCCCGTATAATTAGTAAGTGTCTATAACAAGAGGGATGATTTTTTTTCTTGGAAGGTATCTTTCTGTCTCTGTTGGCTTCAGAGGGAGCCTAGATGACAAGGTTAGCCTAGAAGCCTCAGCCAGTCACTATTCTAATGGTTTTGGAAGGGCTGAGCTCAGTATAAACTGTATCTATGCATATCAAGAGAAAATCACAGCAGAGGGCATTTTCATTTAACCATGCAAATCAGGTGAAAGCTCCTCAGCAGGGGCAGCAAGACCTCTTCTAGGCCATCTTCCTGCTCCAGCACCTGCACAATAACATGTCCTGGTGGAGTATCATGTATCCCAGTGCAATTACAGGCTATATATGTATTCACTTGTGCTGTAGGTGTTGAGAGTCCAGTGTCAGCTGGGACTCTGGCTGGACCTTATAATAACCTCCATGCCTGGGCTTTGGACAGGAATGTGTAGAACATTTCAACAGGTCTCCATCTCCATCTGGTGTGTTAATTAACCTTTTTTTCTATGATGGGCTGCTGCTACTGCTTGACATTATCATAAGCCTATGGAGAATAAAAGTACTAGCAGTTAAGTGACTCCAGGGCTGCCAAAGATATATTTAAGTTCCATAAAAAACATAAGGAAAGGCTCCTACAATAAAAGCTCTGTCAGTGTGGCTTTCTCACCACAATCTATCAATGCTCCTACTATGTTCAGTTTCATTTCCATCTGAAAATAATTGTGTTTTTTCACAGAGCAAGCTTGGAAGAACTTGAAATTCATTGGAGTCTCACAAGAGCAGTTTATATTCCTGAAAAATTGACATGGAAAAGGAAAGATGCTGCAACATTTAACTCCTTTTTTGTCAAAATGTTTGCAAATAGTTTTCCATGCACACTACATAGAATTGAACTCAATAATGGCGCAACACATTAGAGGATTGCCTGTGCTGTATAATTATCTCTAATATAATACTGTACAAAATAATGTGTATATAAATAAATATGAAAATAAATATAAAATAACTATATGGATAAGTAAAATATAATAACTATAGTATTTTATTTATTAGTTGAAAGAGGAAATAAATAGTTATTTAATTTTAAATATAGAAAATGTATAAAGATGTGTTGCAAATCACTGTGAGAATATAGCCCCACACTGAGTATATTATAAAAGAGAGGTTTTAAATACTTAAGGGAATGAGACAGGAAGTAGACTAACGGGTTTGGATGAAAGAACAAATTCTGGTGCTGGTTAGAAACAGTATATCTTTTGTGTTTTAACATTAGAATCTTAGAAAAACAAAACCCATAAATTTTAATAAAAACCTGCAGTGAAATGTCTTGCCGTACTAGGGTGAAAAGAGCTGAAAATAAACGCTTACAGTGGTATTCAGAACCCTAATTTAGGTGACTAAGTTCTAGATAAGAAGCTAGTCACACATGATGCAAATAGCAAAGAGACATAGGGAGGAGGAAAATCCTAACTTGGTTCTCTATTGCTATCCGTCACAGCCTCTCATTTTCTCTTTTTCTATTGAATATAATGGAAGCATAAAATTACACACTTCTAATTTCATCACTTCAGTGATGAACACTAATTAAAATCCTTGAGGTTCAAAGTTGTCTCCAAAACAGCATTGAAAGGCTCTTACTTTCATTCTTCTGAGGAACAGAGGATTGTTTCTTGTAAGATTTATTCTTATTAATACAAATAATAATGTCTTTTCCACTTGTCTCTATTCAAAAAGAGAAATGCAGAGTAAAACAAGCAAAAAATTTATACTTTTGTAGACTTTCATGACTGTAATGACAAATGGAAGCAGACAGAACAAGGAAAAAGTGGCCTAAATATTCACAGAAGAGAAAAGTTAATATGTTTTTATGAATGACACATGATACTACAACAGAGGTTCAACAGTGACTTAAGTGAATTAATATTGAAGTCTGTCGTGGTTTGAGATTGTCAAACCCATGCAGCCGCTCTCTCACTCACTCCCCTCTCTTTCTTCTTCAGTCCGGGGGGATGGGGAGGAGAATCAAAAGAATGCAACTCCCACAGGTTGAGATAAGAACAGTTTAGTAACTAA
>JASSUY010007120.1:0-24836 GCA_032466535.1 Forpus xanthops | reverse complement strand
CCCAAGAATGCCGAATATTACCTATGCGTTTTTTTTTCCTGGCCTGTTGGCAGCTGTGGCTGAGGCACCTCAGAATGATGGAGTCTGTTCCTCCTGAGAGTCATGTGTTGCTTTCTAGTGAGAGAGACTACAGAATATTCCTCTATGAGTTTCTGGGGGAACTGTAGCTTTTAGGGAAGTGTGCAAAATGTCTGTCAGTTTCATTTATTTTGTTTCATGTACTGAGTTATAGTCAAAGTATTATTTAAACAGTAATTGTAATTGTAGTCATTATACATTTCTTTTTGTAGCAGCGGTTGGTGTAGAAGTGCTGATTCTGAATGTGTTTGAGCCTACTTAACACTGGTTTAATGTATGTTGCAGAGGAGGAAATCAGTAATATGAGGCTTGAACTGGAAAAGTATGGCATTCAGATGCCTGCCTTCAGCAAGATTGGAGGAATTCTTGCAAATGAACTTTCTGTGGATGAAGCAGCATGTAAGAATAAAAGGAGTTTTCTTTTATGTGATTATTCAAATAGACTTTTTTTTTTTTTTTTGTAAGGATTGGTTTTAATGCCTTCTGTTGTAAAACACTGCAGTCCTTTTCATCGGCCTTTTAGAGGATGGGGAAGAGAAATTTTTCTTTCCCTTGTGTGTTCTTTTTGGGGATTTGTTGGTTTTGTTTTTGTTTGTTTTTTTCCTTTCTAGAACACAATGATTTGAGTAGCAAGAATATTGTGCTAGGAAGTAGGCTGGCATTTTTTGTCAGGAACCTGTGATGGAATGAGAGGTACTCTTATAGTGCTTTTGCTTTCTGGTTAATTTCCAGATGGTTCTTCTACCTTTCCCAATTAATTTCTCAGTTCTTAACAGATCTGTTGTATTTGGGACTAACTGACAGACTGTGACTTGTTTTTCAGTACATGCTGCTGTCATTGCCATTAATGAAGCAATCGACCGTCAGGTTCCAGCTGATACTCTTATGGCAATGAAGAACCCTAATGCCATGCTAATAAATCTTGATGATCAACTGGAATCCACTTACCAAGACACACTCTACAAAGCAAAGCAAGACAAGATGACGAATGCTAAAAACAGGGTGATCAGTTCTTCTTTCAAACCATGTAGTTGCATGAGTTGCGATTCTGATTGCATTGTAAACTGTAATACACAATGTGTATTACAGTCCTATATGTATAGTGTTATTAGGTGGATTTACTCCTGGTGGTATACTAATATGTTCCCCAGTAACTTGTCTTTCTATTGTAGAAGACAGGCAGCAGTTAGCTATGTTACACTGTTTAGTTTTCTGAAATATGATAAATACAGAATTCGTGCCAGCCTTTATATGTTAGGAATGATATTTGTGTATTTTCGTGCAATGTAGATATGTTTTCCTAACAATGAAATGATGAGCAAAACTGCCTGATGCTCTCGAAAGAAGTCAATGTTGGTTTGGAACACTGTAAGTCAAACCCTTAGCTATGTGTACTGCTTTCTGTGTTCTGGAGCTCTACTACGAGTTTATAGAGAGCCAATACATTCAAATAAGATGTTTCTGAACTGTGTGTGTCAGATTGTGAGTATACTTACTTAATACTTACTTACTTACTTCTAGAGCTTCTTTTTGCATGTGTAGAGGTAGTCTATCTATGACCTGTCACAGCTCTATATAGATGCACAGTTATCGCCCCTGACCTTTTCAGTTAGAAGATCTGTGAGATTAAAGAAAACTTGTAGAAACACTGATTAGTTTGTGTTTCGTCTTCAGATTGCCTCAGAAAACTCAGAGAGAGAGAGAGATGTGTATGAAGAGCTCCTGACTCAAGCTGAGATACAGGGAAACATCAATAAAGTGAATAGTAAGCATCATGCTAAAGTAATAGTATGAATTAAGAGAGTACTTAAATCCAATACCTGTGCTTGTCCTTACTTTCTGAAATGCTGACAGAAGTGGAAGGCAGCTCCCTTGGTTTTGGGGGGTTTTGGGTGGTGGTTTTTGTCTTTTTTCTTTTTCTTTCTATTTTGCTGAGTACGTAGTTGTAGGCTGTATTAATTTTGACTTCTGTTGCCCTTCCTTTTAGTTAATGGACTGTCCATGACACTGGGCCCCTCTTTGTTATCATGAGTAATGCATGCTATTTCCAACTTTAAGCCTCTTCTTCAAGTACTATTTTGCAGTTGACTTTGGAAGTCTTTTATTTGGATTGCATACATAAGTCGCTATGTATCAGGTCTAAAGAGTATTTCTTTCTGAGCAGTAGGTTATATAAAACATGGGACTTCCTCATTTACTGTTTCTCTGAAAACTGCTTTACTGTTGCTAGCACATGCAGCAATATCAACGATTGACCTAGCTTTGGAACAAGGAGATGCATTGGCATTGTATGAAGCTTTGGCAACACCAGCCCTTGGGCTCCGAGGATTGCTACGAGAAAATTGTGACTGGTATTTCAAGCAGTTTTTGAGTGATAGACAACAGAAACGGGAGGTATGCAGATCACATACAGGGAATCTTTTCCTGTGACATTGTTCCCTTTGTCCTAAATATTTTATAGTTTTGGATGCTGGGTCTTGCTGTTAATCACTGTGTTCATGGAACTGTGCTTCTAAAGCAATAAAGGGGGTCAGGGTTGTACATGTGGTATTTCAGCATATGAACTGAGAATCTGGTGAGTAGTTTCCATCTTCCTGACGTGGCACTGTTTCCAGAAGCTATGTGTATTAGAGTGTTTTAAGGATAAACTGGGTTTTTTTCTTGAGCCAGTTAAGGTGAGTAAGCTGAGAGTGTTACACCTTCCCACTTTCTGTTTTGTTTTGTTTTTCTCAGGCTGGCCTAACAGGTCTTCTGCAAAAGGAAGAGTTGCAGTTGGGAGTGGATGCTGCTAACAGGGCAGCACAACAGTATCAGCAAAGTAAGGATAAGCAGAAATTCTTGCAGCAAAGTGACCATGAATGTGATTAAAAGGTTGAGACAGCATGGTATTTGGGTCTGTGTGGGCATATATGAGATTTGTCTCAGTTATGTTCTTTAAGCACTTAACAGCTGCTAAGAGCACTAGGGGTAGATGGTTGGCCTGATTATTTGTAGTGTCTTTTATCCAGCTCTTACAATACAGCTGGAGATAACAGCACATAATTTGTAATCTCAAGAAACATGGAACTTTTGCATCCACTTTAGATAATCTCTTTTTCTAGAATGCTTATATGACTTTTTTGTGTTATGTATCTGTGAAAGACATCTGGAATGTTCCACAGGGTGTGAAAGCTGACCATTGACATAAGTCTTCCTTGGTTTGAGCTACAGAAATTTTAACTGCTTCTAAATATCAGATAGCAAGCAAAATGCAGATCAAAATGTCTGGATGTTTTTTGATGAATGCTTCTGACAGCATGCAGAGCTGTTCCCTGGAGAAGAATGTTCAGTTCTGGCTGTGCAGGAGCAATTAGTTCTATTTGTAATAGGTAGAAAGGAGACTGATAGGGATCTGAGGGGAGGGTGTTTAGAACACAAGAGGAAAACAGTGAATGCTTAATAACTAGGAGGCTACCTCTGTTCCTTACTTTTTCAGCGTGGAAACTCAGCATTTGTTTACCTATTTGCACTATTTTAAATTTAGCCAGTATGTACCCACTAAAGAGGGCCTGTTACTGCCTTGAGCAGGATAGGCATAGGGTAGACCTAGATCGGAAGAAAAAAATTGGTACTGTTCATCCATCTGTCCAATAGTTTGAAGTTATGAGGTTTCTTACTATCGGAAGACTGAAATGGTGAAACAGTCCCTTGACTACCAGGCAAAAAGATTAACTGGTCTGAAACATCAGTGTTTTCTGCAGCTAAGGGAATTAATTCTTTTTCTTGTTAGGTATCTGATTATTGAGTAGAATAAAAGTGCTGGAGACTCAACTGTTGGTCATCCTCATTCTTTCTGCTGCCTCTTTGAATTTCTAGGGCTGGCAGCGGTAGCCAGAATTAATTCTGCAATTCGAATGGGTGATGCAGAGAAGACTGTGGCAGAAATGATGAATCCAGATGCCCAGTTACCAGAGGTTTATACATTTGCTGCAGATCTTTACCAGAGGGAGCTGGCCACCTTACAGCAACAGAGCCCTGAAGTAAGTGCCACTTTATTTCTTGCTTCTGGAAGTTGATATGGATCATTGCGTCTATCTTGTCTGTCTTGTAAAATGCACTCTCTGGAACAAACCTGTCTTGAGTCTTCATAGAGCTGCTTTGGTGTTCAGTCTGTTCTTATATGAAGCTTAATGTCTAAATCTTTAAATACTTGGCCCTGTAAGTTTCTACTTTAATCTCTTCCCTGTTGTTCTAGTTTTGTTCATGAAACTTATCTTTCTACTTTTGTGTCATAAAGGTTGTCCCTTTGCTTTGCTGTCTCTTCTCACAAATATTATGTGTCCGTAAGTGTCCCTGCCCATAGCAGGGGGGTTGGAACTAGATGATCTTAAGGTCCTTTCCAACCCTAACTATTCTATGATTCTGTAATTCTATATGCAGCAGTAGTTTGCAAAGAGTGAGTGGAATTAATTTCTTGTCTTCTTTGTGTGCAGGGTCACCTCACCCATCCAGAATTATCTGTTGCTGTAGAGATGCTATCTTCTGTGGCCCTGATTAATAGGGCTTTGGACTCAGGAGATGTGAATGCGGTGTGGAAACAACTGAGCAGTCCTGTCACAGGACTTACAAACATTGAGGATGAGAACTTTCAGAGGTGGATATTTCAAAGAATCATGTCTCTCTGTGATGTTGCTTATTCTATGACTTCTCAACACTTTTTTTTTGTTGTTGTTTGGTCATTTTTGTTTTCCTTTTAAGCTCTTGGTTCTTTCTATGTTATTTATTACAGTATTGATTTAATCTCCATTGTCTCTTGTGTCTTGTTTTTGCAGTTACTGTTTTTACTGGTCTGACTTCTGTGCTCTCTCTAAACACTTTATTATGGATTTCACACTAAAGCCATATTGTGGTCCCATTAGATTGTCACTAATACTGTACCAGCTTACCCCATGGGATCCTCATTTGGTGTTTTAGCACTTCTGTCAATTTGCCTGCTTGGACGTATTTCACATTTGGGTTGACCATCCTGCACACAGCTTTTCTTCTTTCTCTTCCCCCTTTTTCTGTTTGTTTCACTTTAAACCACTGTGTTACCTCTTCCACTCTGTGTACAATTCTCATGCTCTGTTATGTGTTCCCTGGCCAGCTTGTTGCAGTGTGATGTTTGTTGGGTTTGGGTTTTGTTCTTCGGCAGATACATCGATGATTTGATGAAGCTGAAAGCTCAAGCATGTGCAGAAGGAAATGAATTTATCACATGGAATGATATCCAGTCATGTATTGATCGTGTGAACATAGTTGTGCATGAAGAACATGAAAGTAAGTTTTTTCTACTCAGTTCATGCTAGACTGATCCTGGCTGATAAGGACTGCTAAAATTAGGTGTGTGTCAGTTCAATAGGGTATCGCTTGACTTGTAATTCTGTCATATATTAGATGTCTAGGAAGTTCTTAGTTGTGAGCAAGAAGGCCTGATATCAGGACTATTGATTGAGAGATCAGGCAGTCCAGGAGTATTTGTGATATTGAAATCAGTATCTCCAAACTGTTTATTAATTCTTCCAATGCAAATTTCAATCCTATTTGCATAACAAAATGTGTTGTCATCCATGCTTAGAATATTTTCTAATTTTACTTCAAACCCTCAAATTTTAACAAAAACCAGTATTACCAAAATCTCCTGAGATAACTGTAGCCCAGTCTTGGAGTACTGCATCCTTCTTCCAAATTTACTTCAGTGGAAGTTACTTTTCGTAAAGCCTTGTTTTCTGTTTGGCTGTAATCGCTGCCCTGTCCAGGTTTTCCTTTTCTCCTTTTTAATCCTTTTGAATATACTTTGGCCTTTTAACTTTCCAGTATTTAGTGAGAGTTCCACAGACTCAGTCCAGGATACACCTCTACTCTTATCTGTGGGTAATCTGACTTGCAGATGCACAATAAGCCATCCATCTTTGTGTTGACAACTCTTGTATGTAATGTTGGTTCAGGTGCATTTCTGCAGAGAGATGAGTTTATTTCCAGGTCTTGTTCTCAGTCCTTTAATTCCTGACTGTAACTGGAGTTAAAGTAGTTAACACTGCTTTCAAATTAAAGCTTCTTTGAAGATCGGTAGTGCAATTACTGCATCAAATAAATAGCTTTTTGCAGTTACTTTGATTCAGTGGTAAATCAACAGAGATGCACGAAAAAGTTTCTTTTGAAACGCTGTCTGTTCAACAGTTACATATTCAGATGTTTTTGCTTAAGGCATTTGAAACAAATTTTTCTCTTTTCAAAGAACATTCAGTTACCAGTTTGATGCCATTCAATCTAGATACTGGAACTCCACTGTGAAATTGTAGTTGAAATGGATAAGTGATCTTTTAAGAGGGCAATTACTTTGCTTAGAGTTAGTTACATCAGGAAATTGGAAGCTTTTATTTCCTGTTTTTAGCACTATGTATGACAACTGGTTATTAAACCAGGTATCTATGAAGGCGGAAATGACTGGTAATTGACTTTCTGACCAGTAGAAGAAGAATATGCCTGCATAGCTGTTGCCTTCTAATACAAAATATGGCTAAAGTACAACAAAAAAAAATAAAATCCCTGATTGGAAAATATTCAAAACCCCATAGCAGTGAATACAGCAGGCGTGATTACCAAAGTTTATATACTCAACAGAGCCTTATGCAAGCTAAGGAATGTGAATGGATGTTAACTTACGTTCTGTGCTGCTTCTAGTTATGTCTTTTCTTTCTTTAATTTTTTTTTTAGTGTTCTTCTTATTAAGTGTCTTTTAGCAGTGATAAAAGACTGGGATTGAGTGCAATGATGGAAATTTCAGCAAAATGGAAAATTGGAGTAATTCTCCTTTATCTAAGATGGTATTAGTTGACTTAAAATCCAGAGTGGAGGTAGTGGAGTCCTTGAAAATAGCAGTTAAGCAAACTTATTGTTAGATAGATTCTTTTGAGGTTCTGTATGAGGTGATTAAATTTTCTAATAATTTTATTTGGTTTCGTTAAGGGATCGTAATTTTTGGTTATGAACCATACTGAAAACTTCCTTCATATCCATGTAACATGACATGTACTTTTAAGTCACCTTTGTCATATTTAGCTCAAAGCCTTGCATCCTTTGAGGGGAGAGATTATCAGTTACACATTTTTGAGAAATAAAGTTCATGTTTACACTGAGACAGACAGGTGTCTTTTGCTCTTTGTTGGGTGTAGTTGTTGAGTTGCGTTTCACCTTGAAAAAAGCTTATGTTATAGTGACAGTTAAGTTTTGATTCAAGAGCCTACTGTCTTGATTAACTTGATTCCTGGATCTCAGGATAGACACCAGGTTTCCTGTTTGGGTCACGTGAGCAGGTTTGTTGAAACCACAGAAGCACAGACCCACATCAGTGTCCACACACACAAGATGTCAGCTTCCTGATGTCTTTTTTATACAAAAGGTCACAGCAGAAGTCTGAAAGTTCACATAGACCCAACACCCTTACGTTTTATAGCACTCCTTATTCTGTTTAAAAAAAAATAGTGCTTAAAATCTGTAATAAGATCATCTGTTCTTAGCAGGAATTTCTTAATTCTTTAGTCTGCTTCCTTATTCAAAGACACATTTTATCATTTGTTTGTAAGTTACATTAGTCTGAGAAGGTCTTCAAGGCATACAAGAACATATTTTCATTCCCCTATCTTTGTTAGTAGTTTAAAATCTAAAAATGCTTTCTAGTGAGGAGCTGTAAGATATTGTTGTTCCATGGAGTAGACTTGTCAGGCCCATTTACCTAACCAGTCAGAGAGAATTACTACTTAAATTCTGTGCCCCTTCCTATATCAGTTATCATATCTGCTCTTTGACGGAAGCTTGGTTCTTACAGTGTCTTCAACTTATATTTTTCCCTAATCTCTGTCAAATACCATCTCTTCCTTGAGGTGTTCCTTCTTTTGTATAAACTTTTATGATTCCTTCCTGTGTAGAAGAAAAAGTCATAGTCTTTGGGTACATTAACTGAGCTTCTTCCTTTCTTCTCTCTAAAAGATCTCTTTGTTCTATGATGATTGATCCATGATTTGAATTGATGCTTCTTTTAAGTAGGGAATTTAATCAGATTACCTCTAGCATCCATCTCAATCCAAGTTATTTGGTGATTTGCAGGAGCTGGTTGTTATAGGTAGGACATGTATGATGTAGACTCTGTATTTAGCTATCTAAAAGATAATTTTGTTTATTTAGCTGAATGGTAAATTTTACTGTACTTCAATAGTATTCACATCTCTGAGAATACAGCTAATACTGCATATGTTTAATAAGAGTTTTCCAAAATATGAAGTTACTGTATTTTTAAATGGTATTTCATGCAGATCTTTAGCTGTGTGCAGAGATTCTTTCTGGGGAAGCCACAGCCTTGTAAAGCTGTAACCTATGACCTCTGTCCATTTGGGCTTGGGTAATTCTCTTCTACCGTCTCTCAGCTGCATGTCTGAGGGCTCAATTCTGTCCTTGCGTGTGGTATTTTCTTTTTTTTATCCCTCCAGTTGTGGTGCTCGGGCATTGTAAGTACTTGAGGATGAAGAAATAGTCTTGCTTTCTTTACTAGTAAATAATATTTTCTGTTAACAATACTACAGTTCTAAGCTGCACTTTTCTTTCAGAAGATTATTGTTGCCCAACATAGAATTTTATATTTTTTTTCCCATATGCCTTCCTTCCTAGGGATTTTGGCCATTGGTCTTATCAATGAAGCTCTGGATGAAGGGGACACCAGAAAGACTATTCAGGCATTACAAATTCCTGCAGCAAAATTGGAGGGTGTAACCCCAAAGGTTGCACAGCATTACCAGGATACACTCCTTCGAGCCAAGAGAGAGAAAGCGCAGGTGAGCTCAATGAAATGCCCCTCTCAAAAAATCTTTACATCTATGTAATGGGCTTATTACTGATCCTGAAAGCCAGGAATCAAAACTGAAAGTGGAGAGCTGGGCATTCTGTATACCATCAGCTGAACTGACACAGTCACTTTGGGTCTTTTCTATACTAGAGCAGGAGATTTGCAGCCAGACTCTGTGAATCTTCATGTACTGCAGAGATAGGTATAAGGATATTAACTGCATGAGATGGCTTGCTACAGCCAATTTCTGGTCCAGAATGAGATACAGTATTTCTTCACAAACAAGATGCCTATCTCATCTGTTTTTGCAAGGAGACCATGTTTGTTCCAGGAGTTCTGAACTTACAAATGTAACTTTCCTGCAAGCTTAAGTTGTTTTGTATTTTTTTTTCCTTTTTCTTGCTGTATGTAACTATGTGACAACATTTAACAAAGAGAAAATTTCTGAAAACAGAAAAATCTGGTAAGTGAAAAATCAGAAAAAAGAAATTAAACAAAATATGTGCTACTAGCAAAATTAATACTAATATCTATTGTTCACCTGGTGACACTCTTATTGCTAATGATTTTTGAGCAGTAATTGCCTTATTTTCCAAAGACTTTTACCTACTTCTACACAGTTGCTGCTTTCACTAGCTGACTAAATGTGAAGGTGAAGATGGAGAGAAGAAGAGAGTGTTTCATCTTACAGGTTTTTAGGAATGAGGATAAGAGTGCATATGTATACAAGCGATTTTTGAGTAGTGTGGGTGGGATACTGATTTTCTTTTCTCCCTTATCTGTTTATTTACAAAGAAGTAGGAGATGTCTCTGCTTCCAATAGCTTGAGTGTTGGATTTGTTTGTTTTTCCCCAGCTATGGAGCTCATTGCTCTGTAGCAATAAAGAATTTCACATATAGACTTAAGATTTAGATTGTGTTGAACAAAGATTTGTTTGTGGGCTTGTTTTGTGACTAAAAGTAAACCCATGTGATGGCAATAGCTGAAAAAAACATGCACATTACTGATTAAAATCATTAAACAACTTCCCCAAGGGCCCTGAAAGGATTAATGTTCTTCAGGAACCCATAGTGTGCAGAAGCATTTCCTCCCACTGCATCAGAATCAAGTAACGAATTCTTTTCAGTGTGCATGTATGCTTGTGCCAGGCCTGATGGTAACTTCTCAGTTGGTGTGAAATTACATTATTTAGGTATATGTTCAGTTTACAGCTTCTTCTAGCAGCATAACAGTAATTTCAGAAATGGAAAGATCTTATTATAAAGTAATCCTGTGGTGGAAATAGTTGGCTATCTGAAGCCAACTGTTACTAACTGGTGATTTCTGTACCTTGGGGCTGAGAGGGTTTGTAGTTCACCACATGGACATTATTCAGTTGCTTAAGTGAATGAGGGGTGCTGTGATGCATGTTTCCCATATTATGGAGAGAGAGAAAACATAGACCCTGTAGTATGTTAGATTGTGTGAACTTCCTGGGAAGCCTTCACCAAGTAAATCTGTAGATAAAGCACAGTATGGTTTTGGTAGTCTTTGGGTTGACCTCTGCTGGTAGAGGTGATAATAGATGAAGTTGTTTCTTTGGTTATTCTCCTTCACTACCTGGACAGAGATTTAGCTGTTGCTGGTACTTTAGCAAGGCAATCTGGGCTTTCAGATGAAATCTGGCTGTGAAAGACATGTTAGTCCCTTGACTGCAATATCGCTAAGTATGTTGGTTTTGGACCTGCCAAACCAGTGGTGAACACATGGAGGGCCTGTAAGAAATTTTCATTTTCAGTCTGTCCCTAAAGCTCTTGAATGCTGTAAATACTGGCTCTTTTTTGCAGTGTAATTGTTCTTCTACACCAGAAGTAAATGTTTCCTGTGTTCTGTTTGTATTAGGAGAATTGTTAGAGGGGTAGCAGTTGTGTCTCAGAGTTTCTTTCAGTAGTTAGCTACAGGAAGCAGTAGTGGGTGGGAAGAAGTTATGTTTGGCAGCTGCTGAGTCATTATTCTTTATGTATATTTTGACACTTGAAAACTACTTGTCTCTTTCCTCTTCTTAAATTTCTGGATGTAACATCTGCTGAATTAACAAATGGTTTTGGGACTGGTGCCACAGGCAGGTGTTTGGCTACTTAAACCGTGGGACTTTGAGAAACCTGGGGGCTGGATGGAGTCTGCCTGTTAGAAAAATTGAAAAGTGTCTTTGGTCCAGGCTTGCTAAGCCAGTGAAGAAGGCTTTAAACTATATTTGCTGTGGCAGGGGAACCTCAATCCACCCTGCTCCTACCAGTTTAATGCTGGTGCCAGCAGGAGATGCCTGGAGGGAGATCACAGCCAAGGGAGTCAACAAAGTTGTGCCAGAAGAGCAGCAAAAAGAACTTCAAGCCAGTAAGCCAGCATCATCAGAGGCCTGACTGAAATGCCTCCATGCTAGTACATGTAGTAAAACCAAGAGGAGTTGGAGATGTGTTCTCACCTGAAAAACTGTGATATCATTGGCATCATAGAATCATATAATAGTTAGGGTTGGAAAGGACCTTGAGATCATCCAGTTCTCAAACCCACATTTGAGAAGCCGTGGCTGTCTGAAGTTCTGGGTCACTGGAAAAGGGGAAATATAACCTGCTCTTTTTGAGAGAAAGAAGGAAGACCCAGGGAACTACAGGCCAGTCAGTCTCACCTCAGTGCCTGAGAAATCATGGAGCAGATCCTCCTGGAAACTATGCTAAGGCACATGGACAATGAGGGGGTGATGTGTGACAGCCAGCATGGCTTCACAGAGGGCAAAGTGTGCCTGAAAAATTTGGTGGCCTTCTACAGTGGGGCCCTAGCACTGTAAGGATGGATAAGGGAAAAGTGATTCTGTCATCTACCTGGACTTGTGTAAGGCATTTGATGCTGTGTTGCATGGCTTCCTTGCCTCTAAACTGGAGAGGCATGGATTTGATGGATGAACCTTTCAGTGGATAAAGAATTGGCTGGACAATGGCAGTCAGTTGTGGTCAACGGCTCGAGTTCAAGTGGAGTGCTGTGATGAGTGGTGTTCTTTAGGAGTTGTCACTGCTACTAGCTGGTGTTTAACATCTTTGTCAGTGACATGGATGGGTGGGATTGAGTGCCATCAGCAAGTCTGCTGATGACACCAAGCTGTGTGATCTGGTTAAGTTTCAAGGCCAGGTTGACGAGTCTTTGAGCAGTCTGGTCTCTAGTGGAAAGTGTACCTGCCCATGGACGGGGGTTGGAACTGGATGAGCTTTAAGGTCCCTTCCAACCAAAACCATTCCTTGATTCTATGATTTCTTTGAATCCCAGCCAAAATACAGCATACTGTGTGATCACTGCTCCTTGATGAACAATCTTAACACAAAGGCTTAAAATGTGGCTTGGACTGTTGTGTGTGTAAATGCAGGCATCATATATGGCACTTTTTGGTTTTAAGTTCCTACTGGGCTTGTGAACTTCAGTAGACAGGGACAAGAGCAGCCTAATGTGCCATAAGTTATCCCTGGGTTTTTAGCTTTTGTGCACAGGTGTGCATCAGCAGCTTTTTGTTCCAAGAACTCTTTGTAACTGTGTTCTGCTGAAGGCCTAACTTGTGTTCCTGGAAAGTCATGTCCTCTCAGTATCTAGGGTTTTAGGACTTACTGGTACAGCATCTTGACCTTGTGTTCTCTGTGCTTGTCATAGTTATTCTTGTTGACAGTTTGCTCTTTGTCCTCTTTCCTGAAAGGGAAGATAATAGTCTCTGCTAATCACAAATAAGCATGTGTCCTTGTGCTGGAGTCAACTAGAAACACTGAAATGTTTCTTACTTCCTTTGATCTGGCTGTTGTTGAGTGTGAGTTATTTTGCTGTGCAAAAAAACAGCAATACCTTTTTCTTCATGCTGTGTATATTTTTCTCATCATATTTTCTTCAGGACACACAGGATGAAACAGCTGTACTTTGGCTAGATGAAATTCAGGAGGGGATTCATAGGGCTAACAAGGACACAGAAGAGTCTGAGAGATGTAAGTATTGTTGCACTATACTGCAGTTAATCCCTATTATCAACCAAATGCTGGTTACTTAAGGAAAAGTTGGGAGCTAGAAATGTCATGTAAACCTGTCAAAGGAGATCAAAGGCACTTAGGTTCTCTTGGTGCAGCAGTTCTTGTTTGAAGAGTGAATGTCACATTCTTCTCGTATCTTTTGGGGGGAGGGATATGCTATTTTTCCAGCTTTGCATGTGACAGTGTTATCAGACAAATCTCTATCAAATTGCTGGTCACTTGCAAATTATTGTCTGTGACTGTGGGTGATAGTTATGAGAAAGTTCACCATTTAAATAGTGTTTTCTGGTGTGAATTTTATTTTGTTTGTGTGGCATACTTTGGTTCTATTAAGTATTTCTAGACTACCTCAAATCTTCTTGAATACAGATAATATTAAAGATCAGTGATGTCCACCTTTGCTTCTTAGCACAGTTTGCATGTGGACTGGCCCATCCGTCATTACATCCCAGTCTTTGTAATGATGTTGTTTCTTTAGAATCAGCAAAGTACTTACTGCTCTTTGCTTAACTCACAGCAGTTGAGGTTTGCTGTTTTGTTTTCCTGGCAGAAGCTTTCTCTTTAACAAAGCACGAGAGTTTTTAGAGTCCTTACTGTAATGGCCTGTTGTTTGCATATGCTGTTCATTTTGCTAGGTCATGTGTTTCCTGTTTTCTGCATATGCTGTTCATTTTGCTGGGTCATGTGTTTCAGTGAGGTCCTTTAAATACTTTTTTCTTAATATTGCATTGTTCTTTTTACATTTACTGTAAATCTCTTAATTTTCCATTATATTCAACATTGGCACCTGTGAGCTTGTTTTGCTTTGATAAAACATTAATAGCCTGGTTGTTTTCTCTATTTATAATTGGCTTAGGTTTATCTTGGTTCTGTTTTTTTTTTTTTTTTGGTTTTTTTTTTTTTTTTTTTTTTTTTCTTTTTTTCATTCCTGGTGTGCTGATAAAATGTTCTATTTTCCACTTCCCAAACTTCTAATTTGATGTTAGGCTGATATTTAAAGTTATCTGAAGATGAACAGGCAGTCCCTTCTGGTTTTTGTTTTGAGTAGGCAATTGTACTGGAAACTGAAATGTTTAATCTGAGTCTGGAATCTCTCTGTTACCTTCTAAAATGGGCTGTCTAAAGACACTGTGGAACCTGTCTTTGAGATTTTCCAAACATGGTCAGACAAGGTCCTCAGGTTAGCCAGCTTGGAGGATGGGATTGGACTAGATTGCCCTCCAACATGAATTCTTAAGTATACAGAGTTTGTGGCACAGCTGATTCCTCTAGTCCTTGCTCTGCTGGTGCAGAAATAAGGTTGCTTTTATATTTGTGCCTTGTCCATTTGTACTCTATTTGTCAATGTTTGAGAAACAAGAAAAATCAACAGGCTCACAAAAAGCTTTGTAAGGAAAGGCAATGAGGTTGTTCAACTCCGTGGCCTAATTCAGTTATTTTTAATGATGTGATTTGGTCTGTGAATTCCCGTGTCAACTGCCTTAAAAAAAATAATTAAAAAAAAAAAAAAAAAAAAAAAAAGGCAGAGAGTGTCAGGCAAAGCTTTACCTGTTTGTTTCACTGTGCCCAGGAGCACCCTGCAATTTTGTCACCATTTTCCCTTCCATCAAGCAGTTTGACAAAGTAGCAGCTTGAATGTCATGCCAGGGAGCATTTGATCAAAAGCAGGATTGAAGAACGTGCCCTTAAGCCTGAACGAGATATTCAAATACCCTTACCTACCTACCTACCTATGAACAGACTTCTTTTTGCATCCTTACATAATGCTGAAAATGACTATTTTGTATTCGTTGCATCAGTGCAATTCCTATACTCTTGCGAATATGTCTGCATTTGACTTGCAGTTTTGAAGTAGCACTGCAGTGATGCATTCTGAGTTTTTCTCTCCTCTGTCCTGTCTACTCTTGATCAGGGTTTTGACTTGCTTACACACTGCTCCATATTTTTTTCTCTAGGTAGATAGTACTACTTTTTGAAAAGGCCGCTTTTGAGTTCTGACTGCTTCTGCCTTAACTAAATCAGTTGTGAGAGTAGAGCTAAAGCATTGTGTGTTGCTGAGAAATAGGGGTGGTTAATCAGCACTGTACAGGGACGCAGGCTACATGCCACATATGGTTGGACGCTTCTTATTGAAGAGGCCTTTCTCTGTACTACTGCAAGTTGCCTGGTTGTATTTATATACACTTAATTTTTTCTGCATATACACACACATCAACTGTAAGTATGTGTTCATATTGCCTTACTCAGTATTGTTGTTCTGTGTTGCTATGCATCACTGAGCTCCTGAATGCTAGGTTAACCTGTTTCCTTGTGTTATCAAAGTCTCCTTAGGAATTCTGGCCATTAATGAAGCGGTAGGCCATGGTGATGTTAGCCAGACTCTCAGTGCCTTGCGTTCCCTGGATGTCGGGCTATATGGAGTTACTCCGGAATGTGCTGAGACGTATCAGCGAGAGCTATCAGAAGTCAAGAGAAGAAAAATGGTAGCAGGTAAACCACAAGTAGCTGTTAGTGAAATAATTTGTAGATTATTTGCATGTGGAATCAGAACCAGGGTTAAAAAAGCCTCTGTGAAGAAGTCTTGTGTTACAAGCGGCAATTGTAGATGCTTTGTGAACTAAGGTTAAAGGACCA
This sequence comes from Forpus xanthops, assembly GCA_032466535.1. NCBI lineage: Eukaryota > Metazoa > Chordata > Aves > Psittaciformes > Psittacidae > Forpus > Forpus xanthops. The sequence goes on along the minus strand of JASSUY010007120.1, from coordinate 9,229 downwards.
AAAAAGGTGAATTGTAGAACATTCTCCACTTGTAGAATTTTGTTTTGGTAGTTCTCATATGAGGTCATTAGGGACTCTGAAACCTTCCTTCTCTTGTGTGGAGGAAAGAGCATCTGTATATGTGGATTTCCTAGTTATAATGTTTTTATGCAGGAAAGATAAGACATGCATCCGGTTTTGAGACTTAAACTGCAGTTTCTGCTCTTAGGGGGCAATGGCAGTGAATGGGTGAAGCACTGGGTGAGAGGAGGCTATCATTATTATCATAACCTAAGGACCAAAGAGGGAGGATGGGATGAACCAGCAGAATTTGTGCAAAATGACACACAGCTGTCACGGGAGGAGATACAGGTAAGGTAGATAACATATGCTCTTTTGCTGAAAAATTGATGTCCCTACCATTCCCATCCTTAATGCACTTTTAAGAGAGAATACTTCAACACCATATTCATGTTAACAAACTTAGCAGTTTATTTATTTCACTGAGCATCATCAGATTGTGTATGTTAAAACTCCTTATCCTATTTCAGAAAAATTTCCCCTGCTGGTAAAAGGGTGCAGGACCATGGTGGTGCTGCTTCTTGAAAGGCAGCCTTGAAGTTTCTCTTAAGCACAATACGGAAAGCTGATGTGACACCTTGTTTCTTGTTATCTCCACTGGGTGACGTGGTTTAGTGTGAGGTGTCCCTGCCCATGGCAGGGAGTTGGAACTAGATGATCTTAAGGTCCTTTCTGACCCTAACTATTTTATGATTCTGTAACATTAATCCAGAGCACCATATCTGGAGTCACTGCAGCATACAACCGAGAGCAGTTGTGGCTGGCCAATGAGAACCTGATAACCAAACTTCAGGCTTGCTGCCGAGGTTACCTTGTTCGCCAGGAATTCAACTCAAGAATGAATTTTTTGAAGAAGCAGGTCCCAGCAATCACTTGCATTCAGGTAGTGATATCCTTTAATTATGTTTGAAACTTGTTCTCTGCAATTGTTTTCTACACACAAGCTTACTGGCAGTTTTTATTCAATTCAAACAGTTAAAGCACACAATTGTCTTTGCCTCAATTTGCAAATTATCTAAAGGCATTTCCTTCTGCCAAGGAGTTTTTGTATATTATTTATTTTTTAATGTAATACTTAATCAGGCTTCTGAGACAGAATTAGAAGAAAAACGTACTTGAGGAAGCTTTGCCTATTATTATCAGATTCTGTGTTTTGGGGATAAGGCAATATAAAGTGTGTAGTATGTCTTTGTGTGATAAGACTGTGTGATAAGTTACTGCTGTGATTCCTCATGAATTGAAGAGAAACTACATGGTTTTCTATATTCCTGAGTAAGGTTGTTATTCTCATCAAATTTGTCCAGGGATTTGGAGGATTGAGGACCTAGAAGAAATGGTGAGGAAAATTCAGCGTAAGGTTGGGTGCACTTATAGGAGAACAATGAAAAATCTCTGGTGTTGTAAATGAAATGTGTGCAAGTGAAATCCATGCTTTGCACCCTAATACCCCTTTCTCATTTGAGTACTATACGTGTGCTTGTTTCTGCCTAAGTAGCATTTGTTCTGCATATATATTTGAGGGGAAAAAGCAATCAAACCACAACAGATCCCCTAAAACCACTCCTGACTCATTAAACATAGTCCCACCCCTTCCTTAACTTCTTTTGCAAGTATTGGTAGCAGTGAGTCTGTTCCCAAGGCTTATAATGATACATCTCTCTTTTCACCAGCGGCAGCATCAAACTCATGTTCCCCATATACAACAGTCAGAAGCTGAGGAGCAAAAAAGAAGCTCAGATTTATAATTACTTCTCTTTAATTATGAAAGTCAAGTCAGTGCACTGATTTTCTGTTTTCAGTCCCAGTGGCGTGGCTACAAGCAGAGGAGGGCATATCAGATCCGTCTGGATTACTTGCGATCACAAAAGGACCAAGTAGTGAAGGTAGTGAAACCTCCTTGTTGACCTTTTTGGTAAACCTTTTAGGAAGTGAACCTTTGTAGGAGAGGGTTTTATTTGAGTATCTTGGTTACCCTTCTACAGATTCAATCAATGACCAGGATGTATCAAGCCAGAAGACGTTACAGAGATCGTCTGCAGTATTTTAGAAACCATGTAAGAGGCTCTATTGTCAGGTACTGAATTAATTTAACCCTTGTACGATTTCCAGAATGAAGTAAAGTACTTTTTCTTTTCTTTTTAATCCTAGATAAACGATGTTATAAAAATTCAAGCCTTTATCCGAGCAAACAAAGCACGAGAAGATTACAAAACCCTCAGTGAGTATTGCCTGGAGGATAAAACTTAGCGTGCCTCAATTCTCTATATGCAAGGGATGTTGCTAGTGTGATCTACAGTATCAAGACAGCTTTAAAGAGTGATTGGGATGAAGTTGATAGGGTAGTGTGGAGAGTAGGTGGCTCCGGAGAGTGATAGAAAACCTGATTCCAGCTGCTGCTTTTGCTGCTGAAAAATAGAGCCATAGTTCTGGAGTTAACTTTGGCTGCATGGACAATAGCCTGATACTGACTTCATTCTTTACTGTTTGCTTCTCTTGTGTTTTACTCAAAAATTCAAAGTGTCAGAATCTGTTTAGGCATGGTGGTGCTTATTTTACTCTGTCTGCTCCTTAATGTGCTGCTTAAACATAGAAAGGTATATATTCACTCATATTTCCTGCCTCCTGATGTTTTCTTGTCTGTTTTTAGTTAATGCTGAAAACCCACCTATGGCTGTGGTTCGGAAATTTGTCCACTTGCTTGATCAGAGTGATCAAGATTTTCAGGAGGAGCTTGAGCTAATGAAACTGCGTGAGGAAGTTGTAACCTTAATCCGATCCAGTCAGCAACTGGAAAATGACCTCAATCTCATGGACATCAAAATTGGGCTGCTGGTGAAAAATAAAATTACACTGCAGGTAGGATATGTTCTGGTGGGAGGCTGTCTACAGATTAAATTGAGCCCAGTGGTAAATATAGCATGGAGAGCTCCTGGTGTTGGATGTAGTTGCTCAGACCCAGTGGAAAACTTTGCCCGGGACTTGAAGATTTTACTCCCAGTCTGTTCACTCCATTCTGCTAATTTAGTATGTATCCCTAGGAGGAAGACTAGGGGGAGAAGAAACAAGCCCTAAAGCTAAAAAAGGCAAACACACACCAGACTGTCTTGACCTAATGAATACAACAGATTGTGTGTCTGCATGCTTTTGAGAACTGTTTCATTGCTTCTTTGTAGTTCATTAGGTGACATGGTGCAAGCTTGCAGCAAGGGGGTGATTTTGAAGGCAAGGGATGTGATCATGCCACTTGGTGTTTATTGTTTAAAGGAGGCCCCCTCTGTTACTTGGCTGATATGATGAATTTCACAAAAAAAGCCCCAAACTACTGCTGATGCAGCATTGCCTTTTCTTCAAGCTGATGTTCTGGTCAGCTTTTCATTTCATCCTGGGTGGCAGGCATTAGGCTCCTCCCAGTATAAGATCTCAACTTGTGTAGTGAAATTAATCTTGGAAGGAGGCAGCTTTTGGGCTGGTGCTGTATGCGAAAAGTGCCATTGCTGTGGAGTATGTAGAGGTAGCAAGCTAGCTGAGTATGAAATAGGATTTTTAGGTTTTAAGCCAAGTTTAAAAGAGAAAACATTTTCAAGCATCTTCAGAATGCTACCAGCTCTGATAGTCACTCTTGGCAGCAGTAATAACTCTTCAAGGGTTTCAGATAAATCCAAGAAGTTAGGGACAAAGCAGAACACATACCTAGAGTCATGAGAGAAATTGCTGCTATAGTAAATAATGCTTCACTTTAATAGCCCCACCCATTGATTGACCCTGCCTCTCCATGTCCAGCACAAGTGTGTTCTCAGATATGTCTATTTTCCAATGTTGCCTGTTATAAAATACTTAAGAGTGGAATCTGTCCCTATTCTTTCTTTCCAGGATGTTGTTTCTCATAGTAAAAAACTTACCAAGAAGAACAAGGAACAGCTCTCTGACATGATGATGCTGAATAAACAAAGGGGTGGTTTGAAAGCTTTAAGCAAAGAGAAGCGAGAAAAGCTGGAAGCTTATCAGCATCTGTTTTACTTACTTCAGGTAAGCAGCTTCTAATGCTGCTTGGTAACCTCTTGTCATAGTGGCTTATATGTCTTGGCACAGTCTTTGCTTGCATACCATAGTTTTGAGCCATTCTAATTTTCAGTGGCACTGGCCTGTGTGGACATGCACACTAAATAATTTTTCTTGTTGTTATAGACTAACCCAACCTACTTGGCCAAGCTGATTTTTCAGATGCCTCAAAATAAATCCACAAAGTTCATGGATTCTGTCATCTTCACACTGTATAACTATGCATCCAATCAAAGAGAGGAATACCTGTTGTTGCGGCTTTTCCAAACAGCATTACAGGAAGAGATCAAGTATGTGGTCGCATACAGCACATTCTTGCTGTTGAATCAGTTCTGGCGGTTTCTCAAATTGAGGCAGTTTTTGCAGTTTTTATAACTCATGCTAGTATGCAGATAATGCTAACCTGCCCCTTCATTGTCCTGTTCCCATTTCATATTTGTTCTTAGCATAGTCTGTAAGAGTCTAGTATGTCCATTGGCGATGAGGGGGGGTTTATTTCAGGTAAGATTTCACTGCTCAATACAGCAGCTACTTTGAGGCAAAATCATCCTAAAATCCAGTCTAATCCAAATTCCCCAATGTCTTTTTATGCATGCCTCCAGCAAACTGTAGACTTAACTTTCTCCCTGTCTTGTAAAGGCTAACACTAAGCTTTCTGGATTTCTGAAAGCTGATGAGGAGGCTGAAACTGAGAAGCTTTATTGTATGGTATTGTTCTTTCTGCTGTCAGTGTTAGTACTCTGGCAATCCTTGGGCATGTTTCATTTGATAGGTTGAGCCTTAGGAGTTCCATGTTCCTTATGATGCAGGGCTGCACAACTTGCTGTGGAGAAGAATGTGCAGTAAATTTTTTGAGGAACTACTCTTCAACCATTCTTTGGAATGCTTTTTAAGCATAAAGATGGTATATGCTCTGAAACAGATAACTTCTAAATGATTTTTTATGCCCTGAAACAGATAACTTCTAAATGATTCCCTCCCCCCCCAAAATACTTTTTTCTCTTTATGCCTGGAATACTGCTTCTGGAAATTGTAAGCACTTTGTTCACTGCTGCTGTATTCCACATAGTGGTATACTGGGAGTGGTGGCTTTTGTTGTTGCTTTCTTTCTTTTTTTTTTTTTTTTTTAATACTGGAAGAAGCCTACTGGATTTTTTTCTCTTCTCTAAATAAAACATGCTGTGTTTCCTTTGTATTTTTGAACAGGGCATTCAATTAGAATGCACAGTTCCATTTGCAGCAGTTGTCATTGTGATGACTAACTGGCAAATGACACTAGAATTCCCAAACAGAGGTCATAAGTTTCTTGCCTCATCTGTCTTAAGAAGTGTACCAGTATTGTTCTTATACAGTGTTCTATTTTATTGCTGTATTGAGATTTTTTTGTACAGATCCGTCATCTGTTTTGTGAGGGTGATGCTCTTTAACAGCTTGATTTATGCCTAAGAATGTATCTAATGCTGACAGAATTATGCATAACTCATACTTCATACCGGCTCTTTCTTCTTCAGATCAAAAGTAGACCAAATACATGAAATTGTGACTGGGAATCCTACTGTTATTAAAATGGTGGTAAGCTTCAACCGTGGTGCCCGTGGTCAGAATGCCCTGAGGCAGATCCTGGCACCGGTTGTGAAGGAAATCATCGATGACAAATCACTCAATATCAAAACTGATCCAGTGGATATTTACAAGTCTTGGGTTAACCAAATGGAGTCTCAAACTGGCGAGGCCAGGTATAAGAACTGTTACTACTGTGTTTTTCTAAACAATGCTTGGCTGCTTTGCACTTGGTTAATCATTTCAAATCATCCTTGGCTTCACTGCTTGTGTCTGTCGCAACTGATACTGGCTTTTCCATCTCCTCAAAATGGCTTTCATCCTAGAGTTCTAAAGATCATGTTCTGGAGATGGTGCTCAGGGTATTGAAAGAGAATCTCATTAGGAGATGGAAAGGAATGATCTCTGGTGTTTATGTTGTCTTGATAGTTATCTATCAGATGCCCTCTAACCTAAAAGGATTCATGGTAAGAAAAGGTATTTGGGAGCTGGTTCCTTGTTAGTCTCTGTTCATGTTACATATATCCTCTGCAAACTTAGATACTGTTTGCAAGGCAACCAAACTTCTGCTGGAGGAGAAGCATGACAGTACAGTTCTTTTAATTTGAATGTCTTTCAAGTTAGTATCAGCCACTGCTGACAACTGGATTGTGCTGAATGGCTTTGTATCATTCTGGTTTCTTTTTCTTCCAGCACATATGATTTTCAAAAACTTGAGCTTTCTGTTGTGTTCTGTTGCGGTGGTCATTTTAAGCATACTTAAAAAAAAACCCCACTCAAACCAAACCAAGCCAACCAACCAAAATAGGTTTCCCTATTCAAGGCAATTTGCAGTCATGTTTCTTGCTATACATCTCATTCAGAATTCTGAATATTTTAAAAATGCAAGTGAATATATGTGTTCAGGCCTTTCTCTTTATATGAGATTTAAGACATGGTTTTATGAATTACCTGTTTAATTTGTCTATCTTTACTGGAACACTATGCAGTAATTTTAGCTGATGAAGAATACTTAACTACTCATTTGGCACTGCTTCCTGCCAATAGCATTTTACATCGATTTTCATGGATTCTGTTCTAGCTTGTATCTAAGCTTTTATTATCTTATTGTTCAAATGTGTAGCTTGCTTTTTCACTAGTTTATTTGCAGCCTGAGGTACAGCTGCAGCCTGCTGTTCAACTTTGGCTCTTGTGCATGTGTGCATGCTGTAAAAAGTACAGTTCTGAGTTAGCTGGGCCTCTTCTCTCAGAAAGGGAGAGTAGAAGTAAAAGCAAGAAGCCTTCAGCTCTTCCAGTGGACTAAAAGGTTGACTGGAGGCAATGCACAGCTCTTGGCATGCAAATGAATATAAGCTTGTTTCCATGTCAAGCTAGAAGTTCTTGAAGTATGCTAGACTGAGGAATGCTTCCCTTCACATTTTTAACTTATTCAAATAGCAAACTGCCGTACGATGTTACACCTGAACAAGCTCTAAATCATGAAGAGGTGAGGAAGCGCCTGGATGTCTCAATCAGAAACATGAGGACAGTGACAGACAAGTTCCTGTCTGCTATTGTTATTTCAGTGGACAAAATCCCGTGAGTCTTATGTACCACAGTATTATCTCTGAGAAGTTGGTGGTGGGTTCATGCTTTTAGCAGTCATATTTGACCTTTTCTTTGCCCTTATCTCTCAAAAGTTACGGAATGCGTTTCATTGCCAAGGTACTAAAAGACTCCCTGCATGAGAAGTTTCCTGATGCTGGCGAGGATGAGCTTCTGAAGGTGAGGCTCTAAACACCTTTGTGAGTAATCATCAGCCAGATTGACTGTGCTGAGTGTATTAGGTGTATGTTTGGAGAGGAGTGCTTGTAAACGTATATGACGTTTATCTGCAGCTAGAAAATGTTTCACTTTGGGCTTTTGATTTTTGGCTTCATATACGTCATCTGAGACATAACACATTGTTCAGGAGGAGGTATCCTGTTACTTCTTTGCTTTTAATATCTTGGGCATTTGGTCATTCAGGTTTCTAGACTTGGGGTACTTTTGCTCGTAGGAAGTAAACCTTGGTTTTGCTGGTATGGTCACAGCCAGCTGTTCCTTTCTTAAAGAGACAATGTCAAGTTAAAAAGGTTGTATGCAAAACTCTGATATTCCAAATTCCCTTGTCTGTAATACTCTAGGATATTTTGACAGCAACATGTAGAGAGGTATTTTCCATGGTGTCTAGTCAGTTTTGTATTTTGCGTTCCATTAGGTTTGCAGACCTAAAAGGATCTCTAACTATTCTATCATCCTAATAGCAGGCACTCTCAGATGAATATAACTTTGGGGTTTTCATTGAAATTTCTTTGGGTTTATGGCTTTCGGTAATTGTGAAGGCTTTTATATTAATGAATGCTTTGTTTATTAATAAAATAAAGTTTGTATTTCAGAATACTTGGCAATGTCTCTTTTAACTTCTCTGCCTCAGCTTCACTGCAAAATAATTACCAATCTGAATGCTGTTTTCTTCTCTCTTCTAGTTCTGTGCTTTCCCATTCTGAGACATCGATTCTTTCTATGCAGGTGAATTAATTTCTTCCATCTGTAAATTTAGGTGGAAAGCTGCAGTTTTTATTAATCCCTGTGGAAACAGTGCGTAACTGTCCACTTAAAAGTCAATGCTGAAGTTGTGTGCAATGACTACTTTAGATGTGAGGAAGAAATTCTTTACTGTAAGGGTGGTGAGGCACTGGAATGGGTTGCCCAGGGAAGCTGTGAATGCTCCATCTCTGGTGGTGTTCAAGGCCAGGCTGGACAGAGCGTTGAGTGACATGGTTTAGTGGGAAGTGTCCAACCCTAACTATTCTATGATTCTATGATTTTGATCTTTTTTCTTTTTTTTTTGCAATCAAAGCTGCCCATGCGGGTACTCATTTACTACTGTTCTCCCCTGAACCTTTGAAAATTTTGAATAGTTCCTTGCACAGATGTGTTTTCTTATTAGCGGTAGTAAACAGCTTTGTCTGTTGTGCCATGACATAATGTGTGAGAGTAGAGCAGAGGCTTGCATGAAAAAAAACATGACCTCAGTGAAAGCAGTTAATAACTTCTGAGGCTATTCCATGTGCTCAGTAAGGTTCCATGGGATATAGCCCTAGAGGGAAGGGGGCCCAAGAATGTTGGTTGATATTCGAGGATCACCTGCTGCAAGCTCAGGAGCAATGCATGCCAATTAGAAGGAAGTGCAGCAGGAGGGCCAGGAGACCTCCTTGGATGGACAAGGAGCTGCTGAGGAAAATTCAAAGGAAAAAAGAGTGTTATAAAAGGTGGAAGCAAGGACGGGGGGCTGGGAGGAATACAGGGATGTTGTCTGGGAAGCTAGGGACCAGGTTAGGAAAGTTAAGGCCTGGTTAGAACTGAACTTCGCTAGGGATGTTAAGGATAACAGGAAGGGATTCTGTAGGTACATTGCAAATAAAAGACAGACTAGTCACAATGTGGCCCCCCTCCGGAAGCTATCGGGAGAACTGGCTACCCTGGATTTGGAGAAGGCTGAGGTTCTTAATGACTTCTTTGCCTTGGT
>JASSUY010007118.1:44273-62996 GCA_032466535.1 Forpus xanthops | reverse complement strand
CGACGTCTTCCGATCTCAGGGATAGGACAAGGGGTAATGGGTTCAAACTTAAACAGGGGAAGTTTAGATTGGATAAGGGTGTTGAGGCACTGGAACGTGTTGCTCAGGGAAGTTGCGAATGCTCCATCACTGGCGGTGTTCAAGGCCAGGTGGGACATAGCCTTGGGTGGCATGGTTTAGCAGGAGGTATTGCTGCTCATGGCAGGGGGGTTAGAAGTAGATGATCTTGAGGTCCTTTCCAACCCTAACTATTCTATGATTCTATGATTATGAAATTGCAGGCTGCATCATGACAGAGGCATGCAAGGAAGTAAATGCATGTTTATTCTTGAGCTCTTAACTACACATATTTTATTAACCAGTTTTAAACTCGTGATATAACCATAACTGCACTGATGCTTTATAGCACTGCATGAAAGACAAGCGATAGGTTGGTATGTCAGTAAGATATATGGTTTGAGAGTTTTTAACAATATTTTGCTAAATTTTTATACATAATTTAAAGTAGTTGAGAAGAAAATATTTTGATCCAAGAGGAGTCGTTCTAAGAAAATCGGAGAGATAAATCTTTCAGCTGCAGAATGGAGACATAAATCTATCCACTAAACTTGATGATATAAAAGCTATTCTATCCAGCTGATACTGCATTTTCACAGGGCAACAGATGCTTCAACATGCCTAGCACTAGGAACCGCAAGAAGTCCCAATTGAACATTAATGTGTCTTAAAAAAACATTTACTCATATGCCTAATATTCCCTGGACAGGTCATACATTATTAGGTTTTTCACCGGCATACACTGACAAAGGAAAATTCAGGGAGCTCTCAAAGAAACTGGGTGCATGAGCAATTCATGAGGCTGACCACTGTGAGTTTCATTGCATTAAATTGTCTATTCAGCACTTAACTTCTCTACCTTGTTTCCTTATTGGGCAGTACCCTATTTAATTTGATTAAAAATTGAATGCTTAATCCACAAGTATGTTACAAATGGCATTCAAAGACAGCAGCCTGATGTCTTCCAAAAACATGCTCTGATGTTGCAAAATGCATTTGTGTGGGTCATTTAAAATGCTTACTAGGATCCTATGCAATCCAATAACATATTGCAAAACCAAAATACATGGAGATACTACAAAATCTGGCACATGGAAACAATGTTAAAAGAGGATATTACTTGAAAAACTTATCATTTGATAAAATGCATAGAAATAACTAACTATACAAATTAGCAAACAATTTCTCTGGATCAGTCATTTTAGTTCTGTATATCTTGTTTTTTTAGTGTTGGATCTCACAAGCCTGATGATAAAATGAATAATAATGAAGTTAAAGAGAGATTTAAAATAAGCTATATAGATAACCATGGTGTAATAGCAAGACTGACATTTGGACTGACTAGACCCAATAGCCTGGACTACTCTGGATGCGCCACTCTCACATGGAACAAGGCTAGATGGGAGATTCCCAAGCTACTGCAAACGTGAGTTCAAGTCCACAGTACTGCACCAACTAACTCTTCCAGCAGGACAACGGCATTTGTGTTCTGACACAACACTGCTTTGTATCAAGGTGTTCCCTCCTAAGTTTCAAGCTCTGCACCATGACTCCCTGCACTGTGTTTGGACCATGTGGTGGCTGCACCCTGTCCATACTCATGGACTCAGCTTCTGAGCTTGCTTTGCAAGTGATCAGGCACTGAGTTAAGTGAGAAGTCTGGTTTACAGAGTGCAAACTGAATTGCTATTCTGAAAATGCTCTTCAATTAATGTTTTAATCAGATGCCACAAAATATTGTATAGCTTTACCTACTTTCATGCTGCTTGGTTTCAAATTAATTTTTTTTTTCCATTATGCGATTCTGGTATTAAATAGAGCTTTGTAATGAAATTTAGTAGTCATTATCTTAAGAAAAAAAAAAGCTGGGACTGCAAAACCATCTCAGCCTTAATAAGAGACAAAAAGCTCAGCATTACTGGATTTTACAGAAATTGCTATGCTCTTGCTATTTTGTTCATAAAATAAAAAAGGTGAAAGCCAAGGATGTCCTTGAATACTCAACTGACTGGCGACAGAAAGCTAAATCAGTTGACACAAGAAAGCCACTACAAGGTGAAGGGGCAAGCTCATTTTTCCATCTGTTTTTATTGAACACACCCTTTGTGAAATGTCATGGTCAAGGGCAGTTAAAAATTAATGTCATTCTAATCTTTAAACACTTTAACTTGTTCACTTCAATGTGTCAGACAGGAAACCATCCATAAACAAATTTTTGAGATGTTAAATTACTAAGATAGCTGTGATTTCCTTCTTTTGCAAAATCTCATTGCTAGCTGCAATATTATTTCCACTCAAGGAAGTCACTCTACAACAAGAAATATTTTCACATGCACTGAAACATGTAGACTACACAACTCTGCGGATGTTTGCTTTGGCAAAGAATTGAACTTCCTCTGTTTCTCTGAATACAGTTTAATCCTCCTCATTTATGTCTTCATTGGGGGGCAGGAGGGGAAACAACAAAAAACTCTCAAACACTTAAGAATTACACTTAAAAACCACCACAAAGTGATTTGCTACCAAGATTCATTTCTCCTCTTAAGAAGTTAAACAAAAAAAGGCAAAAATAATCTCCAAATTTTCATTTCATATTTGTGCTTTTTAGTTAAAGCAATACAATTAACAGAACAAATGAACATAAGTAGGAGTTTAAAATACATATCAGGACTGCAGCTCATATTTCTTCTGAAAACTCTGCCAATGAGTTTGACATGACCAATGTAACTTCTGTAAGCCATTGCCTTTGGGAAAGGCACGGGCCAAAGGGTTTTCTATACCATTTTTTCTTCCTCAGTGTCACATCCAGGATTACAGGCTGGCAGATTGGTTGGTCTGCTTGCCCATCCTTAAAAACCAGAGATGTTGTGAGCAAAAGTGAAGATCTGCAAACTTTATTCTGCATCTTTGTCCAATTTTCTGCCAAAAAGGATGCGCTGTCAGCTAAGAAGCATTATGGCTAGAAAGCAGAAGGCAAACACAGGAATGTTTGACCAGGAACAAGGAGAACCATACCCTATTACCACTAAGCGACATACCTCCCTGGAGCTTAAGCTTTCCCCCACACTTAAAATTTTCTTCTGTAGAGATAGCCAAGTTGAATTTCTTGTGCTTAGCACCAATTCCTGGCAATCACCTCAGAAGTCTTTTCAATTTAGAGAAAAACATATCTGACTTATTTCCTGTGTTCAATGCTCTTGTATCAGCCCTCTGCATCTGCAGGCACACAGAACTGCTGGGAAACCTGGCTTGGGTGGTCAGTCAAGTCACAGTTTCCAATTCCTTTTCAATTTTGTAGAATCAGAGAATGTAGAATCATCTAATCCATGCCATCCCTTCCCATTCCCCCCCTCGTGCAAATCTCCACTCAAGTATAGCTCCATACAGCACTTAAGGGCAGTCACAAGCCCCTATTTCTGCAGTCTTCAGAAACCAGGAAGAGAGGAATAGCGAAGTGGTACCATACCATCAATAACTAATACTAAACAGTAATGAGGACTGTAAAGTAACATGGCTCTACATCAAGCTACCTTCCCACAAGTATAAGATTCTTATAATCCAAAACTTCAAACAGACTCTGCTGCAAAGACACGTTAGAAAATGCCACTATGGCATTCTGCTGCCTGGAAGTGTCAGCAACACAGATCTGGGCAAGACTCGGGGGCTGTCTACTGAGCTATGATATTCTGATTAAGATGAGCACATTGCAAACAAATTGAGGTACCTATTTCTCCAAGTGACCATTCATCCTCTAAAGGTGAAAAGATGAAGTGGTATGCAGTCAGAGGAAGTGGACTGCTGTTCCCCTCTCCCCTTATTTTTGGGATATTATTGTGAATGTAACTCAGATGAAAGCCTGAAATAGCAGAGAACAGTTTTTATTAGATAATACTTGCAATGTTTTTCCTTGCTTTCTTATTTTGCTAAATGACCCAAACACAGTGCTATTAAGCCATTAAACTTGATTTACACAGAATGCATTTACTTATTTAATTTTTCTATTCTATATTTTTTTTTCCATTTTAATTTAGGATCTAAGAAAGGTGGAGTTACAAGCAAAATATGAAAAGTGACACAAAGCCAGTTTCTAAATTAAGTACAGTCTTAGGGTCATGTTTCATTGCTTACTGAATGCCAGTTCTTCAGAAGCCTCACTGCTTAAAATCATCTTTGTCTATTAACTTCCCCTAAATACCTTGCCCAACAAAGCCTAATAATTACTTGACACATACTTTCTCTTTAATGAGAGTTAAAGCTTATGATGACATCAGCCTGTCCTATTTGTCTGTGACTTGCAAGCCAGATGAAGTTTACTTACTAAATGTTGCAACCCTGCCAAAATTCAGGGCTACATAGAACAGTATGTTCCGGCCCTGATGTCTTGCCAGTTTTCAATGAAGTGCTTGACAGAGACCACATGTGGAGGTCAAGTGATAGTATCACGATCTCACCAGATGGTAAGTTGTGGTATTATTCCCAAGGCAGGTAGTATAGTCTGCTTAGAACCAGTTGGCAGGTGATCCATGAACTCACAGCCAGAAGAAACTAGATTATTGAAAAGATCAAGAATGCTATTGATGTCGGTGAAAAGACTATTCCAAGAATTTTTCTTGCACGTAATTCTACGACTCAACTCTCAAGATGTACATTTTCTTGCAAAAAAATAAAAGGATATATTTTATTAACTGCTATCTTAATTCAGAAGACCTCCTGCCGAACAGATCTTGTGTTCTTGCATGATTATTATGTGATGGTCATGAAATGATAAAATAAAGACACTGCAAGTCACTTTGCCTGGGTTCTTACACACATATCAAGGATCGCCAGGTCACTCTCACTTTGATGTTGATTCAGAGGTCATACCTACACAGGTTAGAGTGCAGGACTGGAGCACTTTGCAAAGAAAAACAGGACAACAGACCAAGGAGAAATCTGACAAAACTTTGAAATTACTTTCTTCCACCCCTCTACAGTAACTGCCTATCTATGTCAAAGCATGAAATACTCAGTACTTCACACAGTCCAGCCTTCAATTAAAGCAGATAAGCAATTTAAATCACTCTTAACTTACATTGCTATTATTTCATGGCCAAAGTTGCAAAAACCTTATTTCTAATAATACAATAAAGACACACAGTGGAGTCTTCTTATAAAGCAGCAGGTTTTTTTTTGTTTTTTTTTTTTTTTTTTTTTTTTTTTTTTTTTTTTGTTTTTTTTTTTTTTCCAGAGGCTTAAGAAACAGAACTCTTACAGAAACAGGCATAATTTTAAAGCAGACTTTAACATTTTATATTACTCTGGTGCAAAACCTGTTACTTGGCCATAAAATTCATCTGTGCTATGACAGATTCTCAAAGGGTCAGTGTCAACGCAGTCTCAATTCCTCTTGCACTTCTGAGAGGCTGCACCCTCTGGCTGGCATCAAAACCTCCACTGACATTCTGCACCTTGTTGATACTGGCCAAACTTCAGAAAAAAATATAATCAACTCCACTTAATCACTTCTTGACTGAGAAAACTAAGATTCCTTTTAATTAATACATCACACTGGGACACCTTATTTAAAATTACAGGACAAAAGAGTTGGAAAATAAGGGCATTAATTACACAATACCTCTTGGAAAGTAAGTTGGTTGGCTAAAAAACCATTTGCCTAAAATTATTAAAATGCTTTCTGGTATTTTGTTTTCAAAATGGGACACACTCTGCTAGTAAGCAAATGTGCAGCAATGCGATCATTAGGAGCTCTAAAGGGGAGGGGTGGTAATTTGGACTGAAACAATAGAATTTCTTTAGATGTACAAAGAAGTATTAAAATGCAACATACCCTTAACTAATACTCTTTGAAGATATTGAGAAAGTAGTTACTACAGTGCATGTGTCATCTAGTTGTAGCCTTTGATAACTACTTTTAAAGAATTAACATGTTGGTTAAGTGCAAAATACCAGAATTAATTTTTACAGCTGTTTTTCTTATAAAAAGAAGTACAAATTACTCCTCTCACTAGCAGCTTTTTTTGAGCCTTCCTAAATTTGATGCTTTACATAACAGCATCATGTAAAGCATCATACAAAGCATCAGACATCACTGCACATTCTCTACTTTTAATTTAGGTCTGCATCCTTTATCAAAACTAGAATGTACTTGTTCAATGAAATAAAGCATCAAGACTGCACAGTAAATATTATCTGATGTTCTGTTGGCTGGTTTCACGTTTGCCATCTGAGTGTTGTTTTGTCAGACATGAACAAGTCTGGATCCTTCTCATTCAGCTAACTGAATGTCAGCTTTAGAACTCTTTAGGCAAAATTGAACAGATAACTTCAAACTGAAATTATTTGTTTGGTGTTCTGATTACCCAGGCATTTACTGTGATGTAGGGTATTTTAAGGATCACAGACCTCTTGTACTACTGTTATTCCTACTACCTGGTCCTGGTACATCTTGATAATGAAAACTGCAATAGGAGTGCACAAGCCAGGTTTAGCTTCAGTGGAAATACTAAAAAGATAAAACTTTTCAGATTTACGACTGGTTGCAAAGCTGACTGTTTCCATAAAAGTTACAGTAATTCATCACAGAATTTCATGTCTATGAAGTGCAATAGTTTGTACATGGCTTTTTTCAACACAAGACAATTAACTGAAAGCCATTAAGAAAAGCTCCACCCTTATACACTTTTCTTAAAGAAATATTGCCCAGTCCTTTGAGCAAAAGTGGATAGATCCAGGAAAACAGCACACCATAAAAGATCAATTTCACTTGCTATCTCCTGAAAGGTAGAAGCACCACCATTTGCTAAGAAAAATGATAGCCCCATCACTGCACAAGAGAGAAGTGTCTCAACCATTCTTTCCTCAGAGGACTTGCAAACTAGAAAATATCTGACATACACGTGGATCTGATATTGACTGCAAATAGAATGGGATCAAGTCTTTCATGCTGCTTTTTGTCAGTGAAAGGCATTTTTCCAGTAGTGTATTGGACATCACCACACAGCTCCCAGCTACCTGTAATTTAAGTTGCATACCTGCATCTCAGTGTTTTGAGATGCAATCCAGGGAGCTGCAAATATGAGCATCAGAGTCCTGTAGGACTCTTTGATACTGCAGTTACTATACTGAGTTGTAACATGTATACCAGGCAAGTTGCTTTAGTGCTCATGCTGAAAAATTCTTTTTGCTCATGTGATTTTCTTGCAAAACTTACAGGCTCATTCTGTAAGTGTAAAGTTTTGAACTTAAGAGCACAAAAGAAAGACAGCGATGACTGGGACTAGCAATCAAGACAGCTGTTCGTTTTTAATAAGACAGAGAATTGTTGCCTGGTTATCAAATTACCAGTGACAAGAAGACCCAGTGAAGTCATTGAGAATGTTGCCAGTGACTTTCCTGGAGAGGTATCAGATCATATCAGACAAATATTTAGATACAAATCTCTTCAGTATTCTCCAAAAATAGCTCTACTGGGTTAGATCAAGGGTTCTGCTCAAGTTTCTGTATCTGACTGCAGCAAGCACCTGAGGGGCAGCAGAAGAAAAGAGAAGGTAAGTTTACTACTACCTCCTCCCTAATGCTCTTACATCTACCAACCATCTTCGTATTGGTGACTTCCTGGTGTGGTTTATATTTAAAGGTTCAAACAAACTGGTCATCCTTGTAGCATTTGTTCATTCTCCTCTTGAGCCTGAGTAAAATTTTAGCATCCACATCAACCCTTGGTAGGGCATTCCATGGACCTATTCCTGGCATAAAGAACCACACACTTTGGTTTTGTGGGGTTTGCCTCATTCTTACTATCTTCAAATGCTCTTGTAATAACGGTTTACTTAGTTGTCTGTATTGAGCTACTCGTCACCTTTGATTACACTTGATGCCCTTCCATGAGACTTTTCCCATTCTGTAATACAGAAAATCTGAAATAAAGGGAACATTATTGCAGTATTTAAGATGGCATAATAAAGCTCACAGTACAGTGGTGTAATAAGGTTTACCTTCTTTTCCTCTCCTAAAATGTTCTGCATCTGATTCGCTTTTTTTGATTGCTGTTGATCTCTAAGCTGACTTTTTTCAAAGAAGTATGTCTTATGATCCTAAGACCTTCCTAATTGGTTACTGCCACCTTAGAGACCAGTATTATGGAAAATTCAAAGTGGTGTTTTTCTAATGTATCTCACTTCACACCTCCATAGAATTTTACTTGTTTTCACCGGCAAGCGCTACCAGCAGTCAATCTCATGAGGTCTTTCAACAGTTTCTTTCTCAGCCTTTGTACTATCTGGATATTTCAAGTACCAGCAACAAACTGTCACTTCACTGTTTTTTCCAGGTCACTTCTTAATATGATGAACATGGATCCTTAAATACCCCAAAGCTGTTGCAACATTCAACTACCAGATGAGCGGATTATTTACTCCTAACCCATGACTCCTCTCTTCTTTTCTTTTCTGTCAGTTATTTAAGAACAAAATGACCCTCCTCCTTATGGAATGGAGACTTGATTTCCTTAAGAAATCCCTGGTGAGGGAATTCTGTGGAAATTTTGTAGAAACCCAGACAGACTGTATCAACCAGATCACACATATCCATCTGTCTGCTGCATGCATCAAGAACACTCTAAGAGAGTTGTAAGGTAGAGTTTCTGTTTTACTAAAGCTACATTTACCCTATTCATTATCTTCAGAGATGACAACTAGTTAAATTTTCTATTACATTTCTATTATTTTTTCCAGTATAAGCCACACTGGGAGACTTACAGCTTTCTTTAATTCCCGCACACTTTGTAAATACCAACTCTCACTCTTTTTTTTTTTCTCCTCTTCCTTATGAAAATCCAAAATGTGGGTGGCACTGGTAGCATTTAGCAACCCTATTCTATTGTATTTTCTCTATTTCTTTGCTTCACACAGTAGAAAGAGACTTAATACAGACAGTTATTTTGTACAACCTTTTCCATTTCAGATAGCACTACAGTCTCTGGTGCATCATCCTGAGAATACTTTGCACAGCTGCTGCTCAGACAGAGGAATTAGACTGCACTCCTCAGACAAAGGAACTAAAGCATATTCCTTATCTATGTTACTGGACAAGCTCCATGTTCATTATCTGCCTATGTGGACAACCTTAACATGTGAAAAATGTAAAGCAAACTTGAACTGCTTTAACATCCTAGGAGAACAGCAGACAACTCTCTAGCCAGAGTAAGGCATTGCTTACATCAGTGTGGCAAAATATATGATTTCTTGATAAAAACCATATTTATTTATAAAATAGATATCTTTATGAGCAAAAGAAAAAGACCCTATCATACCCATAAACTCTCAACATCTACAGAAATGCATACATGAAGTAAATACGCTTCTAAGGAAAATTTCGGACAGAATAACTGAAATAAAAGCCCCAATGAGAGATGGATACTCAAAGCCTAACGAAAAGTTTCATAATAACCATGCAGTACTTACAGCTTAGTACATCCCAAATATGCAACTGTTACATGAATTTGATGTGAAATACAGAGAAATGGGCACAATCTCAATTTTTAATGGGTTTACCTACTAATTAATTATACATCTGCATTAATATACAGATAAACTCTGCTACTCTTTGACCTTAAAAAAATACTGCCTCATGCCAACTGTATAAGAAGTCTCCAGCTTCTCAGTCTGGCATTGTACAGCAGTACAGTGTGCACTCCAGCAACTAACATCCAAACTGTAACAGAAAAACTAGGAAGCCAGCATGACTTAACAAGTTTTCTTAGCAGCTGTACTATCCCTTTATCATCTCAAGAACTCTGGGAATTTTGGAGAAAAAGCATATTTTATAAAGATTCAATATCCTTGCCCTTATCACAAAAATGCTGTCAAGAGATACCACACATCACCTGAGAACTGTAGGAAGTTTATCCTGAAAACTGGATGAGATAATAGCTAACATTCATGATATCTTCAGCTAATGAACAAAAGCTAAGGAGCTTTTACAAATAACATGCAGCATACACATTTCAGGACTTCTTTGTGCACAACAAGAAAATCAAACCACAACAAGCCCAGTTATTAAATAACTTCAAATCAACATATAAAAAAAAACATTAAAAAATCAGTCAAATGTTCTCCCTTCTCCTTCGGAATAAACCCTGCTTTTGTATCCTTAGGTAACTTATAAAAACTGGAGAAGTGACCTGGAAGACGCAGTATTTTGTAGAAGTAAAAGACACTTTGAAAAACAGTTTTTTCCTACAGCAGAAACTGATTCATTGCATCCTTCCTCAGAATGTGAAAAAAGTATCTGCTATTCTCAAAGGAGACTTCTGGATGCTCCACAGAAAAAAAAAAAAAAAGAACCAAAAAAAAATATCAAAAAAACAAAGCAAAACAAAAATACATTCACAGAACACTTAAGGGAGAAAGGAAATGTGTCATAAGAGAAAGGTTGAGAAGACCTCGCCCAGAAGACCTCGAGTCAAAAGAAACCTCCCTTCCTCTCTGAAAGGTGATAAAAAAAACATGCACTCATATCTTGTTGACATATAGCAGACATTTCTGGCTTAGGTTTAACCTAAGAAGGGGAGATAATTAATCTAAATCCATCCAGCCTTTTACTGAATTCTGGGCTTCTAATTTAAACAATGTAACTCTCAGATGGTCTCCACCATGAACTGCTTGTTACCTTTCACATTATACAGAAGCATAATGTAAGAATTTATACAGCATTCACCTTACATCATAAAAAACCCGTAAGGTAAAAGGGAAGAAGAAACCTACAGCATAAGGCTATTCTGCTGAAGTATGAAATCCAAACAACCCCTCTCGCAAATACAACCACAATAATTTCTACAAAAGCAGGATCAACCAAGTAGGCAAATCTAAAGCAAACAAACTTTTCTTCTCAGGACACAGGATTCTGGTAACAGTGAAGCTTTCACAATAATGAACTACAGCAGATGCACAAAGGAAGAGGTAGAAGGCAGTAAACTGGCAAGAGTATAGTGCTTCTGGAGTTGTTTACAGCATATGTTAAACAAGCAGGTTTTAGACACTTGCCTATGATAAATCTCAGGTCTGTAGGTAACCATGGTAGATGTTCTCATCCAGTTGTGCTTGTTCTGTATCTCAACTTCCCCACAGTTGCGGTGCCTGCTGGTATCATGCCTCTCCCATAAAAAAATGCTTATGACAGTCCAAGAAAGTTTGTGAGTAAAAAAGTCTGTCACCCACACAAACATAGGTTCTTTCTAAGTACTCACCTGTTTCTCAGAAGGGAAGCCAACTGCAGTGTTGTCATTATTTGAAATACCACATTCATCCAAAAAACCCAGGGACAAAGCAGATTCAAGAAACTTTAACTCACAGGGCACAGAGACAGCTCTACTGATGGCATCCTTACTGACACAGCTGTGCATACTAGGAATATACCTTACTCTGTGCTGCTCTACAGAACCTGTATTCATTGCTTTAGAGATTAATTTGCACCCACAGGAAAAACGTGTCATTTTGAAAACCTGAGGAGAACAGCAGCAACAGTGTGATTTAATACTGATCAAGATTATCCTTGCAGTCAGCTAACCACAAATCTGTGGCATTAAATTATGAAGAAGTAAGGTGGAAGAGTGATAATCATTTTGTGCAAACATGCAAGAAGGATGTCTGTGCAAAAATAAAAAAAAACCAAACAAAAAAAAAAAAAAAAACAAAAAACACCAAACCCTGCTGTGCTGGGGGAACATTGGTGAAAGAAATGTTGGCTTTGCTCAGATTTTCATATTAACAATCTCAATTTAAACTCTTTTTGCAACAGAAGGTGGCATAGTGAAAAATAATATGATATTAAAATCACAGTGGCCAGATACCGAGTTGCTGAGCAACCAGACGTAGCTTCTGACATCTTAAAAGTTCAGAAAACATCAAGCTACAAACTCAGCTTCCTAATTATGGACAGCTGAGCTAACCATTTCAAGAAAACTTGGCCACTGTGTTAGAATACATTTTACTTCTAAAGAAGATAATGAGTCACATTTCAAGTGGCTTCCAAATCCATGCCTGTAGCATAGACACATACATGTGGGAAATCTGAGAACTGAAAATTCAGGGACTGATTCTGGAAATCTAGATGAGACTATGGTATACTAACACTCTGAACAAATTTAGTATGCTAATAATGATTTCAATATCATTTCATTCACATATTTTGTTCACTGCCTGTCCTTTATTTTTACTACTTGAGAATTATTCTGTGGTTCTTGCTGGCAGAATGAATTCCAGGTGTATTTTCACTATATGCTGTGAACATTTCCATGCCATCGAATCACAGAAACTTAGAATGGTTTGAGTTGGAAGGGACCTTTAAGGTCACACAGTTTCAATGCCCTGCCACAAGAATGGACACCTTCCATTAGACCAGGTTGCTCAAAGCCCCATCCAACCTGGCCTTGAACTCCTGCAGGGATAGGGGCAGCCACAACTTCTCTGGGCAACCTGTGCCCATGCCTCACCACCCTCACAATAAACATTTTTTTTCCTAATGGCAAATCTGAATCTCCCCTCTGTCAGTTTAAAGCCATCATCCCTTGCCCTGTCACTACATGTCCTTGTAAAAAGTCCCTCTCCGGATTTCTTACAGGTCCCCTTTAGGCACTGGAAGCTACTCTAAGGTCTCCCCAGAGCCTTGTCCAGGGTGAACAAAATGAAATGTGAGGGGTTGCCTGCATAGGGGTTCAATGGCTTTCAGCAGGACATTTCACTAGAGTACCTCCTTCTTCTGACACACTCTTAAAATGCTCAATCAACCAGAGAGGACCTAAGCTTTTGATTATATATTGGTTTATATATAAAAGTACAATGAATGGTACTGTAACACAAATTCTGCTATGAGAAAAGCATCCCTATCAAAGCATGAAAATACTACTAAATGACTAGGATGCCTAAATCAGTGTCCTACCAGTTCCGTGGCACTCCTAACAATGACTGCCAGCAGAATCATAATTCTTTCAAGTGCAATATGCACAGGGAACAGGGGAACATACATCGCAGGAAACTGCTATCTCCAACTATCTCCAACATAAGTACAGAAGCACTTGAAATGAAAAGAAAAAAAAGAAAAATCTTGTGTGGTGGTCAGTATTTGAAAACAACTAAGGTGGCAAAAACAGTATTTCCTTTGCATTTCCACATACTAAATTTCCTTCCATTTAATAAGACGTACAGCAAATACTGAAAGTATCTTCTCTTTATAAACAAGAAATGCAGTAAATTTTTAGTGCGAGTACCTTTTTTCCTCCAGAAAAGATACGAGTCTCATTTATATTTGTTCATGTCAAAATGATTCTATTAAAGCTGAACTTCACACTTAAGCATAAAATTGGTCAAAATAAACTAGAAGTAGGGAGAAAGAAACCTGTCAGCAATGATCTGAGTAAGCCTATGACTCTTTTTGGCTTCAATATTCCTTTTTATTTATGTGAGTAAGCCTCTTCAATAGCTAAGTTATTCCTAGTGACAAAACGTCTGCCTTGATCAAACATTGACGGCAGGTACTCTCCTCTAAAGATATGGCCTTGACCAAGAATGGGGAATCAACAACTGTTCTCAGCAACCCAACTTTGAGATCTGGATGGAGAGGAGAGGAACATATTAGTTTATCTACCGCACCTCCAGGAAACTATATAAACATGGAAATAAACCCGAAAACTGTGTGTTTTTATAATGGATGCAGTTTACACTGTGCATGCCATAAGGAGATTTCCAATTCTGCTAGCACACCATCTAAAGTGCTGTGATAGAGAAAAGGTATTGTTTGCAAAGGAGAGTAGTTTTCCCTATCTCCTACATTGTTCAGCTCTACTCTCTGAATGGTGTGGGCTCCATCTCCCAACTTAAGGAAGGAGGGAACCTCCTTGCTTCTAAAGTATCCAGCCTTCTGGATTTTCATACTGCTAATGCTGCCATACCCTGTTATTTTGAGGAGCATTTTTTTTCAAGTGACTTCTCATTATCCTAAATAGCATCACTTGGAAGATGTTTAAGAAAAGCAGGGGGGAAGTCTCCAGGGAAGAAATCTGTAGACTCTTTGACTTTGCATTCCTTTGCAAACTACTTAATGCATGTTCAGCACACTGAAACATTGCCCAGCTGTGCTCTGAACAGAAATAAGTATTTTCTGCAGGAGATTTAAAACAGTTACACAGGGAACGCTACCTTCAAACAGACATGGAAAACTAATGATGCTGCACTAAGAAGTAATTAAAGCTACTGCAGGGGCTTTGCCCTCAAGGAGGTAAATTACTGTAAGCCGCACAGAAACAAAAGCTGCAACACAGTAAAATTATATTGCAGCAATCCACCTGTCCAGAAAAGTGAGAGGAAAAAACCTAAATATAAAGCTTAAATTAAAACACTCCAGTCTTCATATGCGTGGAAATTCCTGACTGCAACCATTAGGCAAGGAGATGAGATACATATTCCTCAGGGAATCCATTGATGTAAAGAAAATTGAATGTTCTGGAGCTGAACAACAGGTTAAAAATAACAGGCTTACTGTGTTGGAAAGTCAAACTACACGTATTCATAACAGCTACAGTATTTGCTTTTCAATACAGCTTAATGGGATCAGAAAGTTAAAAAAGAAAAAACATTCTGAACTACCTTTTTCATTTTCTATTAATGTGCTAGCCTCACTGGAAATAAACATGTTCCCTTTTTGCAGGATCTTCCTGTTAGTAACAGTTGCACATAAATAAAGTTTTCTAAACAAACATCTTATCTTTTTATGGAAGGAAGTTCATTAATAAGGAATTGACGTCCTTCCCTGAAAAAAAGATCCCTGCTAATTCTTTCCCATAAACTAAAGAAATAAACTTACACCCTGAGATTTTTTTCTCTAATTTCACAGCAAACTGGATAGTCTGCACGTAGATAAAATAGAATTATTTGGGTTTTCTTATAAACAATACCTCTGTTGCTACCTTGCCACTCAATACTAAATAATTAATCTCTTCCCTTGGTTTTCGATTGCTCCATGAACTTGTGCTTCATTTCAGCTGTACTCCATACATTTCTGTTCAAACTACAGCGCAGCTGGTGAACACCTTTCAGTCTAGGAACTTTAGAGGCACACCATAACTGTTTAGTATTTTGACCTATGTAACCATTTTCAGAAAGATGTCCTTTACCCAATAGATGCAACCAGACTCTAGCAACTGTGTCCATAATCTGCTCTACTCTTCATTGGCTTTGTCAACTATACAAGACTTTTCTATTGCCCAAAATTAACTCTGTCAGGGAAAAACCTCTGATGCAGTCTTCGTCTGTCTCCCTTCTTCAAAATGGCTTTTCCTTCAGACTAAGAGAATTTGAAATTGACATTGTACTGTATGCTACTGGTGATAAATAAAGTACTTTCCTCCTAATGCCTTCAGAAAGTCATCACTTTATCAGTAACAATACTGGAAATATAAATGTTAACTTGTTTAAAGAGAATTTATATTTTCAGGTTTTTTTGTGCAACAGAATTTAAGATATCATGGCACACTGAAGGGAGATAAGCCTAAGAGAATGGCAAAGTTATATAGTCTGTGGTTATCATACCAGTATAAACTTAAGAGTTACAACGCCATAGTACATTTGTAGTAAAAAGATCTATTTATCTCAAATACAATGTTTAACTCTGGAGGACACAAGAAACCTCATCAAAATACTTACAGTAGGAATTTCAAAAGGAAATTTTAAGAAGTGCACCAAATGTTGCAACACTGTTGTTTCTCTTCAGCTGTATCTATAAATGAGTGCTATTTCAAAGCAATTCTGAAAGATGAAACACTGGTATATTCCAGTAGTCATACTTTTAAAGATCTTAAGAATGGGAAAATAAGGTTCCACAGTCCTTTATGAAGAGCATGCACTGGCTTTGCTTGCACAATGCTTCACTGGAGAAGGCATTTACTTATCATATGTCTTAATGCAGGTATGTAAGAGTCACAGGGAGTGAGATTGAGCCCTAGACTCCCCCTCTATACTGAACTCGAAAGATTCATTCCTGACTCCATTTTGCAGTAAGGCAGCTTTCAAAAATCAGTCCGCTATAGACTTGATAAGTCCTAAGCAGGTAAGAGTCAGTCCACATTACACAACCTTGAAAGTGTTGGCTCTTTGAGTTCTTATTTGGCATGGCTTTACATGCTGACTTTTACAGTATTATATTTAGAATGTAATACTTTTGTTGATGGTGGAACCAGAAGTCTTAATGTGCTTGTGCATGTCTAGAAACATACATGCCTGAATGCCCCTATAAAAACAAGAACAATTTCCTTTTCCCTTAACTCTATTCTTTACAAAGTGTTAGGTCCACAGAAAGGTTTCCCCCCATCTCTGCTTAATTCTTGGTAACTGGATTGCAGAACAGTGACCTTTTCTAAAAGCAAAACCAGAGCATTGCATTGAAAAGTCACACGGCACAACTCAGAAAGCAGAGCAGATCTTCTGGTATCCCACGGGAGCACCCGAAACAGGGATGTAGGCCTGACAAGCTTCTAGGTAAAACAGTACAATGGAGATTTTTGTCAGTCACTAGAACTGTCACCCATTTTCAAGGACTGTCCTGGCCGATAAGGATGCCAAGTCACTCTATACAATTTCCAGCTTTTATGCCTTAATTTTTCTTCACTCTCCTTCTTTTAGCATAATGCCTCACAAAATGTTTCTGAACTCTAAACAGGAGAAGTTTAGATTGGATATAAGGAAGAAACTCTTTACTGTAAGGATGGTGAGGCACTGAAATGGGTTGGCCAGGTAAGTTGTGATTGCGCCATCCTTGGCTGTGTTCAAGGCCAGGCTGGACAGAGCCTTGGGTGGCATGGTTTAGTGGGTGTCCCTGCCCATGGCAGGGGTGTTGGAACTAGATGTTCTTAAGGTCCTTTCCAACCCTAACTATTCTGAGATTCTATGACTTAGAAAGATTCCTGACATGGAATAAAACTTGAGGCAATCTCAGGAAAGCTCAGCAAATACGTGCAAAACTCAAGACTTTTGGTAATTTTATTTTGTAAGATCAAGAGTTTTGGTGAGCTACAACTAATGGCTAGGCAAAGGATCTGTGAATTACTTCAGCTCTGACAAGTGAACTAATGGTAGCCAGCACTTCGAGCAAAGAAGCTCACTGTTACCTGTGCTGCTGTCTTTTCTTGTCCACTCATCTCCACATTCGGCAATACAGGCATCACAACCGGCGGAGGAGGTGCTCTGCGTTTCTTCACTTCTGCGTTTGCTGTCATTCCTGAGATGTTACCAAGGGACAGTGATGAACCCAGGCTACTGGAACGAGAATTCACTGAAGGGGAATTTGGTGCAGTGGAAAAACCCTGTAAATGGATTAACATCTTGGATTAACATCCCTTTCTAAAAACAATGGGAAAGAAAGAAGGAAAACAAGACACATCTGGTTACCGTTTAAACAATGATATGAATAATCATGTATGTTCCTCTGCCAAACCTGCTGAATTGCAAACTGTAACTTTTGGAAACTTCTAAAGGTCAACTGGAACAAAGCTTATAGGCAGTATTAGTAAGTCAGGAGGCATGATAAGCACCTACTGCAGCTTAACAGCAGTATTGACAGGAACACTACTGCTGCTTGCCATTTAAAATACATGCTTCATCAGGGTACATCATTATGGTTATCCAAATGCATTCACAGTTGTATTTAAATTACAAGCAATACACATTTCTGAAAGCAAGATATGCTTGCTCATAAATGAGAACACTGTATTAATCTCACGGTGTCTGTGTCACAGACTTATTATCCACATGCCTGATTTACTGGAGTCTTCTCTGCAGATTTATGTAAGAGAAACTGCTGTAATCAATTTCCAATATGCATGATCAAGCACAATAATTCACAATCTACTGAAAACAACCATTTAACCTGGTCAAAAGAAGCCCTGCGGACAGGCACCGCTCTAGATTTTAATAAGCCCAGATGAAAGAAAAAGCAGAAAATATTTAATTATTCCTTAATGTTAAAAATTACTTTAGTTCTCACAAAAAACTTAATGAAATCAATGGAAAAAAAAAATCACTGATTTCAGACTCAGGCCTTCATATATTTTTATATCAATATACAGACAGAAACATATGCAGTTTTATAGCAGTAAATCTACAACAGGAAAGACTGGGAAGCATGACTGCTTGGAAATGTGCATTTTTAATTTAGTTTTGACACTAAAATGCAACATAATTAATTTCTTGGATCTGCTAATAAAGACCTAAGCAAAAACTTTTCCCTCAAAACCTGTGAGTCACCTTTTGCTATTTTTAATTAGGAGAAGCATCCATATTAAATTGAAGATTTTACTTTTTAATTAAGTTATGAGACGGTCGCTTCTCAGAAACAGCTTCTGTGAAATCACCAGATACCAACCCACCATGAGCTGAAGCAGGATATCAATTCCGGAAGCACAGGGTGATGACCATGGTTGATAATGCTGTTCTTAGCACAAAAGATCATGCTACCACACTTGCAAAATTCACTCAGTGAGGACATAAAGCTCTTAGGCAGACTCTGGTCCAAAACTAGAGAATACATATGTCATAGGTTCAGCAGCAGCAGTCGTCTTTCCCCTTTAAGTAGTAGCTGGTGAGCACTGTGTTTTGGATTTTTCGGCTTGGGAACAGTGCT
>JASSUY010007118.1:0-44173 GCA_032466535.1 Forpus xanthops | reverse complement strand
TTTATGTTATACCTTAGTTACTAAACTGTCCTTATCTCAACCTGTGGGAGTTGCATTCTTTTGATTCTCCTTCCCATCTCCCTGGGACTGGGGAGGGAAGAAAGAAGGGGAAGTGAGTGAGAGAGCAGCTGCATGAGTTTGAGACCCTCAAACCATGACAACATACAGGCAGGAAACTCGCGACCACCAGAAATCCCATCACTTTCCAAATAAAAGAAGTAATTCGTTGAACCTAAGATCTCCAACCTGGAAACGGCTGGAAAATGCTTTTGTATTGTTGTGGTGGACATGTGGCTTACTGTAAGAATGTAAGTTTCAACAAATTTGATTAGCGACATGTCACAATAATTCCTTTCTACAAGTGCCAAGTACAATCTTAGGTAAAAAATTAAAAAAAAAAGAGACAGCAAGCTCAGAAAGGCAATTCTTTTCAATTTAGAACTGTTGAGGAAGCACTGATGAAGCATAAAAAGCTAAAAAAAAAAAAATGCAACAGTGCAAAAAGATTTATGTAGTACATGTTCTTGACTGCTTGGTACAGTTCATCGGTTTACAGATTCCTATGACAGCAACTGAAAGTGCTAAATGCAGATAGAAGACTGACTATATAACCATCACTGAGTTAAAACTACCAGCTGGATGCCTCTGTTATCTTTTATGTAGCACACTGCACAGCAGACTTCATCCTGGACTGGTATTTAGCACAAACAGGGCACGCTACTGGTATTCTCTGACTGACTAATGTCAAGCAGTATTTGCCACATCTTCTCCATTGCCAATTTTTATGAGCTGAATAGCATCAACAGCTTCTTCATCTTTTTAGCAAATGAAGAAAAAAGGGCAAAGTGGAAGGTGAGGTTTAAAAGATTAGGTCTAATCTTATAAAGAAATATATTCTTTTCTTGGCCCTGTATCTTGGGCAGTGGAAAAAATAATGACCTCATCTATAACCTACAAGTTTTAAGCTATTCCAGTGCACACTGTACCTGGTTCTATCAAATAAAGTTTGTTTACTCCTACAGAAATTACAGGATTTACAGGGTGAAATATGAAGTAGTTTTCTTTTTTTTTTTGCAAACTTATAAAATGAACAAACAAAATAATTTTAAAGTGTATTCTATAGATACACTTTTGTGACAGTTCTTTGATTTTCCTTGCTGGATAAAAAGGTTGAGAAATTTTGCAAAGAGATTTAAATACATACAGAAATAATAAAAACCCACTAAGACTTCCCTCCCAGAATTACAAATACAGGGTACCACTAAGAACATAAGATATATCCAGTTTTAAATTAACATCCTATTCAATTCTACCTCTAGGCCTTGCGGCTGCAGAGCTACCAGAATCCTTTTCCAGACAACAGATCTCTTTGAAGGAATACAGTGATGAACAACTAACCATTCTAAACCTGTTTTGTTTGGGTTTTTCTTGAGCTTGGATTCTCTAACAGAAGATACAGGAAAAAAAACATGATACCTACATGACACTATAAATAGTTGTCATGTAGGACAACAGCTTATAATTGAAAGATTTTAATGAAAAAAAAAAAAACCAACCCAACATTTGGAAAAATTCATATATTTTTTTTTTTCCAAGTCTAACCTTTATATCAAGCCTGTTATATACTGAGTGAGCATTTCAAGGATGCTCATGTTAAGACTCTTCCCCCAAAATAAAAACTTGCTACGGCTTCCAGGGGAGTGAAATGAGGACAACTTCAAAGTCATTTTGAAAGACCCATCAGTCAGCAATGAGAGCTTTGTCTAAATGAAGGCCGACCTTCAAGCTTTCCACGTGCGTAGGGCTTCCTAGTAGCATCAAGAAGAAAAAAAAAAATCAACACATTGGACACAAACCACTGACACAAGTGGTTTTGGCATGACTCATCTTTTGTTGTAAACCTAATCTAGACAGACAATGGCTTATCCAACTTTTATATTTCATGTTGCATTAGATGCAGTGCAGCTTCTTTCCAAATCACTGGATTTCAGAGGTGTGGGTTTCAGGCAGGTTAGCAAGGCAACTGTTAAGAATATACAACATTAATTAAGAAAATTTGCAGGGACCTTGTATGTACATGCCACTTACCCAAACTGTCTCTTATTTCTTGTTTTGATTTGGTATCAATGCATTAATTTCAGCAGAACTACCCAAATTACAGCAGTGAAAGAGATGAAAGCCAAGCCCAAGTGTTGCAGCCAATGTACCTAGCTAAAAAAGTCAGCCCTTATCCCCTGTTTCATTTGAAAAACAGGTTAGCATGAACGTTCTGTTCAGAGTCAAAATCAGTTCCTACAATCTGTGTTTTGTAACTGTATTGTGAAAAAAAAAAAAAACAAGAGAAAGAAAAAAAAAGAAAAATCATGTCAGAAAAAGAAAATTCATGCTAATGAAATAAATAGCAAGCTTTCAAAAATGTCTTCCAGCTTGTAAAATCACAGTGTCTGGTAGATTGCTAGGATTAGAGCAGTTTCCTAGGAGTTCAAAAAACAACTAAGTAATGCAAACTAGCAAGAGAAAAGAAATAGCTTCCTCTTTCTTCCCTTATTTTTATTAAGCCAAAGAAAACCCAGCAAAAACACAGATACACCAGCACAGTCAACAGCCAAGTTAGACTCTAGCTGAGCAAGGGTCTTGAACATGTACTGTATCATAACCATGGAAGTTCATTTCAATTCCATGAAGTAGATGTTGAAGGAGGCAATGATATGCAATGCCTACATATAGTGACATCGGGTTTCATGGATCCATTGTTCCATGTTGTACTTGCCAGCTAGCTTTCTCCCTCTCAATAAACTTCTGAAATCTAAGGATTTTTTTCTTTTTTTTTTTTTTTTTTAATGCACAAGATGCTTTCTTTGGGGCTTAGCAGGTGATTTTAAGGATTTTTTCCTGCTAGTTCTTGAGGCTGAAATCTAGCTTCCAAAGACTTTTTGGAATGGCAAAGAGGAGCTGTTAAAAATGCCTAAGTACGAAGACTCAGAGTAATCTGGTGACTGAGGCATACCAGTCATTCAAAGGATAATGAAAAGTTAACTTTCTACCAGGCTACAGAAGTCCATAGCATCCTGAACTCAACAGAAGCTGGATTAAGACCCTAAAGCAGAGGCCAGTCTGTGTTCAAAGGTCAACCTAGAATGCAATTATAAAACTCTGACATGGATACATCTGAAAATTTTAATTATAATAAAATAATGTAGGATTAATGTATTAAAAGTGCACTGCTGTGAGAATTGAATCATACAAAACCAGATGTGAATAAAAATGGAAGTCAGCTCATGTTTGTTTTCAAAAGATAGCCCTCATACATAACTCTCTTACCCAAAGCCCTGTTATTAGCATTTCCTTGATTTTCTGATGACACTAAGTGGCATTTAAAGGTCAGCAAGGAAGAGACTGCAGCTTGCCTGTGAGAGTGATCTGACTTCCCGTTCCCTGTCCACACCGGTCAATAAAAATTTTTCAAAATGTCAAGCTCTTTTCTTGTGAGGTTGCTACAGCCAGGCCCTTCTTCCGCAGCTCTTTGCCAAAGCTCACATATTTGACTCCCAGTCTTGTTAAGCAATTTCCTTCTGAGAAGTTTTTAAATCAAAAGTAGTCAATTGCGCTGGTTTTAAACACTCAAAGTACTGTATGTATCAGCAAAAAGGGGGCTTATTTTTTCCAAAACAGAGACAAAACATAAAAGTATTATAAAGGAAATAATGTTTGATGGTAGCTTTTTCTACAATGGGTAAACGCAAAAGCTAAGATTTAGAGCAGGCAGACAAATCCATCTACTTTGTGGAAGCAAGAATATTTATGCATGTTGGACATTCAAACTCCAAATGTCAAAACTTAATGCAAACTTTTATGGATTTGCTCAATGACACCACCACAACTGAATACAACTCACCATTTGAAACATAAGGCAGTTTATGTCAGACCTACTGCAGAAACTGAAGTCAGAGGCTGCTTCTCTTGACATGATTCTGAAATTCCTTACATTAGAACTAAACCAGACAACACTGAAACTGAATTAATCCAAGCCTCTGCCTCCAAACCAAAGCATAATACTGTGGTCATATGACTGCTTGGAGACACAGTTTAAAAAAAAAACACAACAAAATCTAACTACTCAGATTTGCCTTTCTAACCAGCTACACTGAATATGGTTTGGCTTTTATAATCCCTGAAGCATTTGTGATTCTGGTACTTGGATACAGTCTGCAGAAAGGGAAAGCTCCTGCTCTGAACTGAAAAAAAAAAAAAAAAAAAAAAAAAGACATTCTTATGCAATATTTTTATTGCTTTATTTTCTAATTGCATTTTGTCATTGAAATGATCTGGTCACCCATCACAATATTAAAAGAGAAGCAACTATTTCATCTCCACAACAGTAACTCGTACAGGCAGTACCATTATGATTTTGTACATCTGGCAAGTAGGCTTCCGATGTTTTACTGAAAAAGTTTGAGTTACAAAGTTTGTACAACTATGGTGCTATCTTATGGTTGTACGAATCTACTGTAGTATCTAGCTAGCAATTCCAGATCTTGTGGTCAGGACCCATTTGGTGGACACCAGACATTAACACAGCCAGAATTAGAAATGCCTAAGAATGTTCTCTTTCCCATGCCCCTGCCAGTTCTCCCTCACCATAGCTGACCACATTCCCCTCATTTCAATGCAGTTTGTTGAACAGAAATCCTAGCAGTGCCAGGTGCAAGGAGGTTACCTCCTTTACAAAGTCATCTACGTTACCTCCTAGCACTGAAGTAGCATGACCAATTTGTCATTGCAGAGGTTACTAAGACCTTCCTATGACGCAGGTCCACACCACCTGCAATTATGCTGGTTTACTGCTTAACTATACTTATCATTACAGGTTTTTTCCTTGCACCTTAATTTCCCTTCCTAGAAGTTTATCTGATTATTTCTTGTCCTTACTTAAGTAAGGTCACAAGATGTAAAGCACCTCTACAGCTAGGAGCATGACCTTGGTTACCAGCTCCAACTGTTTCATGTTCACTTCGCATCTCCCGTGGTATGCAACCTCCTTTGCAGTAGAAAAGCTGAAAGAACAACCACCCAAGGGAGGGAACTAGAAAAGTAGAAGGCTCCAGGGAAAAAGCTTTCTGAAACAGACAAAGAAGCCTCAATTCACTGCCTGTAAATTTCAAAGAGGGAACAAGTGTGGGCATTAACTCAAACCCTGTGCACTACACTGAGGACAGTGCACAAGAAGCTGCCCAAGAAAGAGCTTCCAAGAACCTTCTTTAGTGTTTCTTAAACTTCTTATGTGTGAAGCAATATTCAGAAGTCCTTCTCCATTTGAGAATCAGATAGATATTGAATTAATATGAAAAAATCACAAGTAACTTGACTGTTTATTTTACAAACATTCAAGTAGTCTACTTTGGTATTTAAGGAATCTAACTTTTTACTAAAGTCATCTGTAGGTTAGAAAACATGGATTGGGAACACATACATTCAAGCTAAGCATGAAAATGTCTGTAAATTCTTGGAAATTTATAGTGATGCAGTAAAGCCAAGCCTAAGTGCTAATATCAGTAACACCTACTACTACCACCTCCCTCAGTATTCAGCCATTTTGAGATCACAAGTTTACTGTGAATTCTCCAAAAGTGAATAAACTACCATGGCACATCTAAAGCAGTGGGATAGAGACATATGAAATCAACAACGTGTTTACATATATATATATATATATATAATACATTCATGTAACTCAGAGTATTTATGGTAAATTTGATTCTTGAATGCTTCAAGAATAGAAACTTTTAAATCACCTTCAGTGAGTTAAAATTCAATGTATTTCCTTCAAATAATTTCTCCTGTTTTCATGTTTTGCTCTTCACATTTTCCCAAGTCACACTCCACTTCACGCTTAGCAAAACCTTTGTCTATTGCTGCTACCCCAAATCGCTCATTTCAAGCTGAATAAGTCTCCTTCGCAGAATAAAAGTGACAGTCATAGTATCAAGGGAAATGGATGTAATGTTTTGGTTTTTTTTCCATTGCAGCAATACATGCAGAGAAGAGACACTAACTTGATTTACATTTAATTGACAGTCTGTTCCAAATAAATTTGTAGTTTTAAAAATAGTAGTATCACCAGTAGTGATAATGGTGCATCAAATGAACAATGAACAAAAATAACCTTTCTTGACTGGAGAAGGTAGACATTCACTTTCTAAATGGTGGGACAGAGGAAAAGAAGGCAGAGCCATGTTTCAACAATTTGGAATGGTGCCTGGTGCTAATGAGAAGACCAAATAGTATATATCAATGTCTGGAATGCTCACATAAATCATTTGTGACTTCTATCAATCTGGACATTGCTGTCATTGCAGTAACCATCAAGCACATACCCCATGCACTTTGCGAATCAGAGCTAAGCAACTTAAGAAGAAATTTCTCTTCTTTGATACAGAGCTGTTAGCATTGACAATTCAGCCTCAATTAAGTGAAAATACACTTGCTACAGATCTTCCTAATGCATAATTTACTTAATTTCTGTCACTGTATGTCCTATGAAGGATGAAACACTGTTTGCTGAACTCAAGCTATTCAGCCACAAATGGAAGAAACTTGGGTTGCTGACCATTTTTTTCTGAACAAATGTCAGTGGCAAAGCAAGTACGTGTATGTTCAGAAAACTTCAGCTTATAACCACACAAGCCTGTGCATTTTCCACTTAAGATTCTGCTTTCCATCAGATTCTCAATTTCCCTATATGTAAATTCTAGAATCATAGAATAGTTAGGGTTGGAAAGGACCTGAAGATCATCTAGTTCCACCCCCCCTGCCATGGGCAGGGACACCTCACACTAGATCATGCTACCCAAAGCTCTGTCCAACCTAGGACTTGAACACCGCCAGGGACGGAGCATTCACAACTTCCTTGGGCAACACATTCCTAGTGAGAAAAACTCCTCATTAACATGCAGACACTCCTGCATTGGATATTTTCTGTGCTACTTTCTAGTTTAATGCCAACATTGCTGTCCACCACTTCGGTGGGAGGTATGAGTGCAGGCTGCAGATGCAATCTAAGTGAATTCCACAGTGAAGCTGCACCATGGATGACATGGTCTGGGATGATGGCAGATGCTCAGTATAAGGTTTATTTGCATTTCACACAAGCATAAAAGGATGTATCTTGACTTTCAG
This sequence comes from Forpus xanthops, assembly GCA_032466535.1. Classification (NCBI taxonomy): domain Eukaryota; kingdom Metazoa; phylum Chordata; class Aves; order Psittaciformes; family Psittacidae; genus Forpus; species Forpus xanthops. The sequence goes on along the minus strand of JASSUY010007118.1, from coordinate 36,997 downwards.
AAGTGTGTGGACAACTCTGTGTCTCATTTGTTAGAATACTGTAATTTTGTTTCAATATCATTTTGGGAAAGTACCAGAATGAAGTTATCTATAAAATTTATAAAGATAAGGTCTATCTTTTAGAGATTAAATGGCTCATCAAATGGGGATAGAAGACGGGCTTGTAACAAGAGACATGCAGGGAGTTTGGTGAATTATAAAAGGGAATGAGAAAATATGCGGAAAACGCTACAAGTCTCTTTTGGATATCTATCAAAATGGTACAAAAGCAGATGAAAAATAAGTAGGAAAGAACACAGGAAGAAGTGAGGAGAGAAACAAAACCACAGTCATTATGGTGAAAAAATGAAGTGAATATGAACACCAGATTTGATCAGAGTGGGAGTCCTCACAGAAATTCAAAGACAAAAATCTGGAAAACGAGAGTAGCAAAACAAAAAGCAGAAGACCTCAGTGAACATGATGGCAAGAGTACTGGCTCATATCCTGGAGAAGGAACAACGAACTAAAGAGACTGTGCAGGACAGAAACTATTCTGCAAGAAGACTCAATGGCTGCTCATTGAGATGGGCCCAGAGAGATGGCAAAGGAGACAGTGGGGGAAGAGTCATATGAACGGAACTCAAACTGTCAAAGATTCAGTACTGAAAGGAAGTAGGTTTAATATATAGATTTGTGAATGTGTAGTAAATATTTCTGTGGTATGGATTTAATGCATCCTAAGCTATGGAATAAGGCAGAATGGAAGAAAATAACCAAAGAAACATTTTAAAATGTACCCCAAAAAATAAATCATCTAAAAGCCAATGACAAACCCTAGTGGAAAAATGCATTTTAAAGAAGCCTGAAAAAAAAAAAAATTACTGAAGAAAACTTACATGGACTTCAAAATTCAATTCAAACCCAGTATGGAAAGAAGACAGGAAACTGTCAAGCCAGAAGGAAAACAAAGAATGAACATTTGAAAATAGGCTATTTACACTTGTCCTTAGAAGGCCATTAGAAGATCTAGTGAGAGCAATCTTGGAAGTGTGAGGATGGAAAACCCCAAATTTCTTTAAGTCTAAAAAGGCTGGCTTCTCCTTTCACTTACACTTCTGCACTACGGGAAAACAGATTAACTCAATCAGTGTTGAACAACCAAGCTGAAAATTAAAATCTGTTGCAATTAATGCCCTGGTGACAGACTTCAAGAAACAGGGAGTTCAAAAGGTCAAAGACCAACTACAGCAAAAAAATGTGTTTTTGTAATTTCCACTGGTGTTAAGCATTCATCAACCATAAATAACCACAAAAAGGATCAGAGGTCTTGAGCAAAACTAATTCATCACTGCAATAAGGATTTATTTTCTCTAGGTTTACTAACTCTTTCAAATCAATTAGCTAATGTGTTTGGTTCATTGAAGATAGGAGTTGTTATGTTTGCAATACATGTCCTGAAATTCAAAATATTTTGAAAAACTACTGACAACTTCTTGTACAACAAGTTCTTTTAACATACAAGGAACTATCAAATCACTAGAATTGATCATCTTTATTGTATTTTCATTGTAGATATGCCAATTTTTAATAGAGGAGGAGGAGATGGAAACTTTGCATAAAACATACAATTTTAAAAATATCCGCTCTAAATGTCTGCATAGCCAATTTTTATGGGGACCAGAATTATGAATAGAATAGTTTCCTGACATGTATTTTTTGGGGTATGCATTTGTTCGGTTTGGAAGAAATTATTTCTGGGTTTTATTAAAATTATTTTTATTCCAGTTAAAATGTTTTTCCCCAGTTTAATGAAAACATTTTTCTTAGGCAAGTTTTCCAGAGAAAAGACATTAATTATTAATTCTCATAATCTTTCAGTGTCCACTGAAATTCTTACATGTGACTTTCACCTCTGAAAAATCTCTGCTGCTTAGAGCTGTTGATGAATGGGGGAAATCTGTACTGAAATTCAAAGCCAAATTTTCACCACGATCTGCAGAACTTCTCTAAAGACAAAGGAGTTGCACTGATTTTAAGCAAGCTCAAGGAACTAAGAGTTCTAGCTCCAATCCCTATAATCCGATTCTGACACAAATACTTTGTTAATTTAGAATGACATTGTGCAACTACTTTTCCCTTTGAAGTCTATGGTAACTGTAGGTGCTTAGCTAGAGGGAGACAAAAATATCCAACTATCAAAGCACATTTTCAAAAAGGAAGCTTTACACTTTTTAATGGTAATACACTGCCAAAGATATTATTGAAAAACAGTACAAGCTCTTAAGATTTTAAAACTTAAATTAGAAGAACAACTCAGCTTTTGAAATCTGAAATTAGTGCAAATGTTGACAAATCCTAATTAGAGTCACTATGAGGATTCTAGCAACACGAATCAGAAGTCAACAGCCAGGAACTTTACTGTTTCAATTAGCTCTTACATATGTGCGTGTGTGCATATAGCCTGTGTGTATACATACATGTAGCTACATACAAATAGGTACAAATACACACACAAAATTTTCTAGTTCAATTAGTTCCTTCAGACGTCTGTATGTACATGGACTTACATACACTGAGTACAATAGGCTGAGTCTGAAAACCTAAGGGGTGGCCTAAGCAAGCCCCCAAACTGTATCTGCAGCTTTCATGTTGAGAATTTCTGGCTGCAAATAACAGCACTAGAGCAGACAAACCCCTTAACAAGATATGACAGCTTGCTTCAGAAGAGATACAAAACTGAAAAAGACAAACTCACACATCGTGTTCACAGCCTGATGCTCAGGTATTGAGCCAACAAACCATTTTGGATTAGAACAGATGAATTTAGTCCCAGACCAACATTACTGGTCAGAAGTACAAGGGTGAAGAGGACTCAGGAGGACAGGATATAAGAGTACAGGGGTGAAGAAAAGGTTCAAAGACAACACTCTCCTGCTGGATAATAGACAGAGCACATCCAGGTGTCATGCACATCCACCTTCTGTTTCATAATACCCACAGACCAATACCTACAAAAAATTAAGCTTGTTTCATTAAAGGAGATGAACAATTTAGATAGAAAAATACATATGCTTATACTCCAAAGAAGTCACAAGGAAATTAATTTCAGGACCTCAATCCTGTGAGAGCATGAAATTTAGATCCAAGCTTCTTCTCCATCCTGAAGGATTCTTTGAAAGCTATCCTCTTTGGAGAATAATCAATATCCTGAACATGCTGACAAAAATCAAGCAAGTTCAATAACTGGGCACAGAAGTACAGGTCAAGAATAAAGAAGCAGACCCCTCTGAATTTTCTTAAATTATATTCAAACATTATTTCAAACATCTTTGGTCTTTTTATTTTTCCCTATTGTGAGCATGCATTATTATCGTTTTAACTCTAACTTTGTCTAGGCTACCCCACCTTCTAAATAAAAATTAAGTGGAAATATAGGAAGTACAGGTGTGCAAGAGCCCAAGTTACTTCAGCCTTTTCCCACTAAATACACATATACATAATTTCATATTTTTATCCTTCTTTGCAGTAAATATTATAGCCAGCTAAGTTTCTCCAGGTCTAAAAATTTGGTACTATATCATCAGGACACCAGAGCCTAGCTTATAAAATGTTTGTTATTCCAAAGAAATTAATTTTCCCACTGTGTACAGACTTGTTTTCTTTGTAAACTGTGAAAAACTAAAAAATAAAATTAAAAAAATCACAGTTCTCATATCTATCTATTCTTGCTAACTGGAGTAGTCCAATCCACTGGAGTGCACTCCCCAGTGACAAGCCGTAGCAGAAACTTTCAAAGCATAGTCCCAAATTTAACTGACAGGGAAGTTAAAAACTGTGTAAACAGTTACAACATATACCTACACTTGGACTTTCACTGGTACAATTACATCTTAAACAGGGCAAGCCATACTGAGAATTGTGCTTACTTCTCTGGGTATGCACTGCTTCAGATAAAGAAAAACCTGCTTTTGCAACAAATTATTGGTTTGTGAAAGCCACTCCCTTCATTTGCCACTGTTTGCAATTAATTTTCTACAAGACTTAACGCGTTTACTTTGGGCTTTTCTCCTTCCCTAGTGAGAAAAAGCTGTATAAATTAAGCAGTTTTGAAGAGTTTATGTGTGTCAACTGTCCACCGAAAAGGTTCACTTTTTCAAAGATGACACTGAAGTGTCAGAGGATCTTTGTCCATGCAAAAGAGAACCTGAAGAAGCAGAAGAAAGAACGATTTTTAAATGATCTAGTGTAGATAATGGCCAACAAGTCATAAAAGACATGGTCCAAGGCCAGCTGAAACCACGAGGAATTTTTCCACTGGCTCTAGTGAGTCCTGCATCAAGTCTCAGATGGTCACTCTAACTTTACAATGCCAAAAGACAGTAATGCTCTAAACTATGCTGCTGTTGTCATTTCTCCAGGAAATCTTTTTCTTCAGTATACTTTCAAACTCAGTGAAAATCATAACGTCAGCACACAATGCATATCTGATTTTTTAAACTTAAAATTTGGCTCCAGAAACCCATACATTAGTCTTTATTGCTAAAGAAATAAAGTAAAGCACCTCCAACAAAACAGGTGTGAATCTGATCACAGCTAACAGGCAAGGAGTTGTTTTAAAAGCGTGATCAAAACACAAGTTAAAAACCAAAAACCCCAATGCATGATCAGATATCCTATGTATAGCCTAGTTGTGTAACTATTAGGTGAAGGTTTAAAAAACCAAAACAGAACACCCTCCCGGTGATGTTAAACAGCATATGAACACTACTTTCACCATCAGTATGATGCTTTCTCTTGATAGAATATTCAATCACAGGAAATTGAAAGTAGAAAATTACATTAAAACAGTTCACAATCCAAAGAAAAATCATTAAGAAGTCTCAAAGTACTGCCTTTCCATAGACAGAATAAAGTGTGGGGTTTATTTGCTTTTTTTCCTTAATTCAAGCCAGTTGCATAGAACATTTTCTCCTTAAACCTTTTTTTCCCCTTTTGGGGGGAGTCACAACTTTGGAAAGGTAAGTTGCTTTAAATAAATACTAGTTAATGACTTTGACTGTCTTGTACAATTGTTAGTATTTTTAGTTGATATTATCTTTCTGGCCTGTAATCCTTCAACTAGAACAAGGACCTAGCTTAATGTTTGCTAAATTTAGACAGTACAACTATCCACTATTACCCCCCTCCCACCACTGCTGCACTAATCTGCCATACCAGCTGCTCAAATGTTTACATTTAAAGGGCTTTCTCTGCACAGAAACAGTCCCTGCACAGTGTCTCTTATATGTACATTTGCCAGAATCAAGGCAAGAAAAGCTTCACTCCTGGAATTCTTGATTAATAAATAGTCCTAAATGTTTCTTCTTCCCTTCCCCCTTCTGTCAAATCTGCTGCCATTAGGTTTTTATAAGGCAAACCTCCACAATGCACTTTAGTAGCCTGACTCTTTTCCTATGCAAACAACTGTAAATCAGAACATGCTTCATTTAGAGTCAGTGAAATCACACCGTCTCTGTGCTGAAACTGAGAGATCAAAACCCAGGATGGGTACCTGAGCCTTTTCTGGGATAGAAAGAAAAAAATGTTACAGTTAGAGGAGGGGAGCATGGGGGAACCAAATACCAAGAGTCATAAATCTACTGGTAATCTCTCCATCTCACCATGTAAGTATACTTCAGAGGCTGCCTACGCAGCTCACGTCCTAGACATTGGTTGCACCTGGCGTTCTCACCTAGGTCACTGAGGTACTGAACCAGCAAAACACTGAAGCAGGTGCTTGGTATGACACTGAAAAAGTCAGTGGGTCCAATGCCTACAGCTACTCACCTATTTAAGAACCCTGCAGGGCTATCTCCAGCTATTTGCTTTGATCTGTTTTCTCTTCTGGCCTTCCAGCTGACCATTTATAAACCCAGAAATGCTTTCCTTAGTTTCTCTGCATATTTTGAGATCTGCTCAAAAGTGTAAATAATATTAAAAAAGTAATAATTGAAGAAAGTTGATCTGACTGGAGGTATTATTATTTCATGCTGTTGTAAAAGTCTTTGAGAAGACTGATTGCTATTGTCAATCTTCCCTCTCTTCAGCTTGAATCACAAAATGCTGATGAAACAGAAATACAAAACACTGGAGAGACAGAGAAAAAGCCATATCTGAAATTATTTGTAATCATTTCTGCTAAGCTCAAAGGGGAAGATCTGTATTTGAGCTGCACATAGAAGACCAATAAAATCTAATTTAACAGTTGTTTGTTAGAAAAGTGGAAAGAATGTGAAACATAAACACGGGCTACAGGCATTAAAAAGTCTTTTAGTAGTGATGAAGAAATGAGCTGCACACACAGTACTTTATGCTAGTCAGACTGAGCGTCACACAACTGCTCCGAGTTAGAGAGAGTCCGACAAGGCCCACTAAGCCTCACATCGGTTTGACTTTGCATGAGAAAACTAAGCCATAAAGTTCACTAAGGAAAACTTCCCCATCAAAGTGAAATGCATTGTGTCCTGTCAGCAAATGTTGTTTTGCAAATCCTCTCTCACCTGCCACAAGATGTTATTGAGACATATGGTTTCACACGCTACCAAGCAGCAAAGTTTTGCCAACGAACAATAATGTGCAGAACAAATCCGTGTGGAAATCGTGAGATCATCTAATTAAAAGAAATGTTATTGTTTGCCACTAGTTTTAATGAAATTGAGTCCTCACTGTCCACAGAAGAGGCTGGAAAAGAACCAAATCCTATTAGTGCTCATGCCTCAGAAATAGTTTGCAAAAGAAAGAAATTATACCTTAACTGGTGTTGAAAATCTCCACTGTACCTAAAAATCTACATATGCTAGTAGGATTTTAAACTAATATAATAAATCTATTGCTATATGTGATTCAAATTGTGCCTCTATAGAAACAGGTGTTACTGTCTGAAAAAAAATGTTTCCATTGTATTAGAAATACGATGACATACAATTAGCCATTTCTGATTTAACCTAACGAACATTAGCATAAACACACACTAATCCTTCCACTACAGTAGTTATATTTGAAAGTTTTACAAGAAATATTTTGGACATACATCATTAAATAAAGCAGAAATGGACTTTGCAGTGGAATTAATAATTCCCTGTTGCATTCCTAGATCATCCCAAACTTAAATATAAAAGCATTTTACATACACAGAAATACGTGAAAGACTTTTTTAAGGAACTACATCTCTGCTTATCCAATCAGGCAGAAAAGCCCGATCATGGGATAAACATTTCTTTAAAGGGGGTATTTTCCACATCACTACATGCTTACCGGTTATGCTAAGAACAGTATACTGAATTAATTATGAGTGAATATGAATTACAAGGTTATTATACACTATTAAGGGGCTCTGGTAATATTAAAAGCCAAGAAAGCAAAGCTTGAGTGGTTGAGATGTTGCTAGAAAAATCTCAAATGGAATTTAAGTTTGTCTTTGTTTTTTTGTTTTAATGTTCTTTTATTAATGCAAATTAAAAGTCACTGCTCTTATTAGCTGCTGCTTTAGTCTATTTTTTCCAGAACTTTTCAGTGAAATCAGTTACAAAAGATGAATCAGACATTAAAGGATTTGGGTGGTTAAGGGTGTGTCACCAGGTCTTAATTAAACATCCAAGAGAGAGATAGCTGAGCCAACTTAAGCCAGACCAATTGGGTACATCCACGGTATGGAGAACGATGCCATGCAGCCCAGGACTGGAAGCTGAATTGCCTCACATTAGCCCAACTTACTGTGCTCCTGTTAGGCTGGGCCTCCCTAACTCACACTGCTTTGTATTTTCCCTTCAGTAAGTTTGTGACACATACCCTTCTGATATGCTTACTCCCATTTTGATGCTTGAATTCTGCTTCTGGGTGTGCCGAGTGTGAAAACTGCTGAGAAACTATGCTTCTAATCTCCTGTGTAAACTACACTGGGATCCATAAAATTGGCAAATCTCTCCACCTTCATCAGCACCTGGATCCAATAAGTGCACTTAATGCAAAACTAAGAAACCTGGCTCCACAAAAAACATAATTGTTAGAAGAGGCAGCTACAGTATTTCTCTCCTCTCGTCTTACCCTTGCCCCAAATTCAATGACTCAGTAAGAATATAATAAATCCAGGTTCAAAACCTTCTTCTAGTTGAGATAAAACAAACCTCCCCCTCTCATGAGCAGAGCACGATTATTCTCTGTTCAAGGACAGGAATATAAATTTAGTTAGAAAGAGTCCGAGATGAGGACACTCAACTGGGCAGGCAGCAAGTCATGCGGCTCTTCCAGTTCTGGCTCCAGTGAGTACTTGTTTGCTGGATCTAACATCTGCTTAGCATAAAACATAGAAAAACATCTCCGGTGCTGGCACTGCAACCCAGAGCTGCCACCGCAGTTATTTCGTTACTGGTCTGAATAGTTCAGCTTGCTCTTGCTGTCTCCTTCTGAGTCACTGAATATTTGGGTATTTTCACAAAAGGGTGCTTCCCACATCAAGAATACCTCACAGCTTTGTTCCAGGCAGTCTCCAGCACAGCAACTTTTCTGGTTTTCTTTGCAAAGGAGGAAGTAATTCTCTCAATAAAGGTTCTGAGAGAGACAAAAGATTGGCTGGTATCTCTAAAGGTAGAGAAGAGAACTGAACTTGGCGCTCTCACATTTTGGCACACACACATTTTGGCACTCTCATATTTTGGCTAACAGTGGTAGGTGGTAAGCTTTTAGAGTAAAAGCTTTAAATGCCTAAATCTAGCAGTTGACTCAAGGTTTCAATCTTGAGCAGAGGCAGGTAGCAGACACAGAGGATGTGCAGTGTTTAATGTGCAACTCCTGCTGTGCAGATTTCAGTGGCTTTAAAACCTGGAAAATCCGACTTCGGGATGCTTAGATCCAATGTCCAATAGAAGCTCACACTGCTGGGTATTTAAAGCAGCCACTGCCAGGCATACTTGTTCCCAGTTCTTTCTGCAGGTATGACCCAAATCCTTTCAATTCAACTTGATCCATTTCTTTCTGCTCATCTCAGAACATTTCATGAACATACTTCCTTCAAAATGTCCTGCAAAAAACACTGCAGGAACTGAAGCTTCGAAGTTGTCTTTTTAAAAGCAACAACTTGAACGCAATGCACTGTAGTGATTTTTCTCTGAACCATGCAGTCTTATGTAAAGATGAAGGTTCTGGCAACCAGTAACTATGTGATAAACTTTTGATTTTAGTAAGACCTTTATGGTCACAAAAAAAAGTCTAGAAATGGGACCTACAAACTTAGCACTCAAAAGCCAAACATAGAGAAGGGAAGTCCACCCTAAATGATTTGTTTTCCAGTCTTATGATCTTAAGCCGCTTTTGTGCAGTGAGGGCAAGAGCTGATGAGTGATTTCTGAATGCATGAAGTTGGCAATCTTGTGGTAGTAAGTACAAGCTAAGCAGAACAGACAATAGGGGTCAGCCGACATGTCTCCTCACCAGATATTGCTTTTAATAGCTTGTAACTCTACCATGCTTTAACCATAGATGCTGAGGCTTTCTATTTCAGGTGTCTGCCCCAGGCTTTTTTCCCCTATTTTTTTTTCTTTGTTCATTTTAACATAGTAGTTCAGCTGGTTCTGGGACAATTTTGTTTTCTTTTCTAAACTCTAACTCCGCAGACCTTTTCTTTGAAGAGGTCTAGGAACACCACTCTCTGGAGCAAGAAACTGAAGTCTGGTGGCATTGAAACCACTATTTCAAGTTCTTGCCTTCTACTATCACACATAACACATATCACATACATGTATGTCACATATACAATAAGAATATGAAGATATGATATTACGTGAAAGTATGTGATTCACATGATCGAAGACTGTTAGTATCCTGTAAGTGTACACCAGAAAAGGAGGTGGGTACAGCTACATCTCTTCAGCAGCTATAATCTGGCTGAGAAGCACCTCCACCATCCACCTAGTCTATCCTTCTGCTCCAAGGCAAAATCAAGTATGTCTAGCTCATCCTCTAGATATTTTTGTAGGTTTTACAGATTACGTGATGGTAAGTCTCTTCAATAACCTGCTCCCTAGTGAAACCTCCATGCAATCAGATTTTTCTCTTCACTCTAAAACCTGAGTTAAATTTTCACTGCCGTATATAAAGCAATTTACTTCCTGTCCTGATGTCTGTACACAAGGAGGGAAAGTTGACTACTGTCATCTCTGCTACCGGAATTCTGAATGCCAGTCCCAAGCCAGTTGGTTCTGGCAAACCTTTCTTTTTACCAAGGAAAGTCAACAGTAAAGTGATTTCTTTTTCTTTTTTTTCCTCAGAATATCACAAGATCTCAAAATAAAAGTGACTCTACTGTGACAGTGAACCTTATCCTGAGATATTTGGTATTCAATAAATCTATTTTCCTTCTAATTATGTTAACAGTTGCACAAATGAAAACATTTAACTCAGTAACTATACTGCATCTTCCCTAGTGGAATCCTCTGTCATCTAACTTTGGCCTTACAGGCACCCTGTAACAAAAGTCTGGGGGAATAGACCAGTCTGCTTTAGTATTTAGACAACTCTCCATACTCAGTTTATTGAGTTTTAAGTTTTGCAAACAAAACCACACTAAGCAAAATCATTCCAAGGTCAGATCACAACCTACGCCTTTGACAGTATACGTAGATAACTCTGGGTAAAATGCAACAGAACTCGCCCAGGATTTGACCCTGCTAGTACAAACAATCACATATAAACAACATCATCCTAAGCATTGCCAGGAGACCAAGAAGCAAGAATATGAAAGCAGGAAACTGGAGTGAATGAGATTGTCAATATTAAAGTAGATGTCTGTTAACTTCCATTCAGATGACATGGGTAGTATTCTCATTCCCACTGCCCTAAACAATACCTGGCCATGCGAGGTGAAATCCTTGACAGTAGATGCCATTAACTGATCACCTGTGACCTGACATGGGCAAAAGGAAATCACATTTTCAACAGTTTTCACGAAGCTGTACTTGATTGTGCTTTCCATCACTTCTGAACTGGGAAAGTTTATCATGAATAATATGTCTTGCCATCAACACAGATATAAAAGAGTTCATTAAGACAAACAAGGCCCTGAAAAGGTAAATAAATTATTTTTTAAAAAGCTTTTATAGGGAAAATAGCTGTTCCCGTCAATTAAGAAGTGATTGCCAAGGTTTCTAATGCACCAGAAGTCCTGATGACTTTTTTCAAACATTAGTAACTATTTTTTTCTGGAACATGATTTTGCAATTATATAGGTACCATGAAATTAAAACCAACCAACCACAAAAAAAAAAAAAAAAAAAAAAATAAAAGAACAAAAAAAAACCTCAAGAAGCCCAAACCCATATACATATCCTAAACTTATCTGAAAACTGGTATTTAAAATGCCATTGTTTTATCCCTGACTGTTTCCTTCATAAACATGTATAATAATATCCAAATATCCATGACAGACTCATTAAGCAGGGAACTATTCCCTCATTTCTGGTTCATTGATTATGTTATGAGTATTACCTATATTCAAACAATCACTGAAGACTAGATGTTTTAAAAATAGTTCTGATGAAAATCTTCTAACGTTCCTGCGCTGAAGCCTGCCTGGTATGAACTAAAGAAACCTTGTGCGATAAGACTGTGCTGAAGTTCCAAATCCTCTGATAAGTGTCCCTGGCTGTACTTCTAAATATTTTTTCCCAAGATGATTTATTACATAAACAAAGTCCACTTCTGAGCTACACGTCGTTCAGCATTTGGGATGTGTTTTTTTGGTCTTGATTTATGAAAACACGAAGGCCCTCAAAATAAAAACATCTAATTTTAGTACCAATACTTCCAAATACCCGATTTCATCATGATCAGCTGTTTATTTGAGGACAGTGACACCAAGCGGCAAAGATGAGTTAAATTCCTTTTCCCCCCACAGCTGTTTTAAATTGCAGTTCTGTCTGCCTTCGGCACAAAAAAAGCAGAACATGGTTAACTGCGCTGCAACTTCCACCTCCTTATTTGTATGTTGTACTTATATACCAGTGTATTTCAAGAGCATTTGATTTGTTAAAAGTTAACCCAGATATAAAGCTCATCTGCTGCACAGAACTGGAACAGATTAAGGGAAAAGATTCCTGCTTCATTTACTGTACTCCATTAAGATTTCAGATCCTGAGTGTGGTATAATGAATCGTTGCACTCTTGAGGATTGTCATGAAGAATTCTTTTCTTGCATTTTTACACTCTCTAAGGTGTTAAATTCTTCTTTTTTCACCTTTATTTTTGCTGATACTGTGAACAAATGTCATTTCACCTCAAGCTTAAGTGTTGTCTTACCCATCTTGATTTTGAAAATCTTGATTCCTCATCAACAATCAGAAGTATTTTTAGAAGCATTAATAATTCTAACAATAATTAGGTAAATATGGCACTGAGAATGGTTTGGTGGTTAAAAAGCTAATATAACTTGTGCTTGCATAAATACTAAAGATTTCTTATTTCTTATACCTTTTATTTCATTCCTTCACATCCCCTGGTTTTCAAAAAACACCAGACAAAACTCAAAATAGAATAATTACTTTTTTCTAAAATTCAGTGCGCATCACCACCATGTAACAATGAGAAAAGGATTTAAATGCCCTTATCTCAGTATTACTTCATGAGTTGACTATTTCTTACAGGCAAGAAGATTTTTTCCTGATACAGCCAGGCACTATACTGAACAAAATGGCAAAGCATTTTCTTTTCAGAAACAGATCTGAAACTGTGGCTTTGAATCCTGCACAATAAATGCAAAATACTTTCAGATGACCCAAAATAGTAAACAGATTGTAAATCTGATGAAATTACTAAAGAGGAAGACTCTACTGAATGACATTGTGCAAAGTCCTACCTCAGCTCAACGAAACTTTTATATAATGAGCTCTAAATGTGTATTGCATGTATATGCCTATGTAAGATGACAATTATTTTAAATAGGATATTATTTATATTTACATTTATATTAAATAGGATATTTATTTATATTTAAATAGGACAGTTCTATTGAAGTAAGTGAGGATATCTTTTGAGCAAGTGGAATGAAGAATTACTCAGAATGACCAGGGGTTTCAAAGTCTAGCCCATAAAGAATGGTGAAGCTGAATTTAGAAAACTGTAAAGTACTTTCATTGCCATTTCCACTTGAATTTAACCTAGGTTAACACAAGTTATCTGTGTCAAGTGCCTATGCCAAGTTTACAGCATTTTAGAATTTTACATCTCAGACATCACAATTGTTGAGCTCCTTCTTCAAGCCCATCTAGCCTGCTCAAATGATGGACCTTCTGTGCTGCTGAATGGATCTGTCAGACATTTATACATCTTCTGCAAGCTTTAACAAAACAGTACCAAGTTAAAATAGAACTATATCAACACATTAATTTAAGTATGCACTTACATCTTAGCAGGATCGGTGCTCATACAAATACAGGTGTCAAGCCAGGAGTGAAAAATGTAAACAGTGAACAAGAGCTACATTGTTCTTGAAGATTATTTGCTCTTAAGAGCAAAGGGAAAAAGAATTAGATCTCTGGAATGTTCACGTAACTGAATAATGAGAAAACAGATCACTTTGCTCCCTATCATCTGTGCCTTTAGGAGACAGTTACATGTCCAAGACAGTAATGAAAACTTTTCATCAACATCAAAGGAAAAAAACACAGATCTTCATTTACGATTTGCCCATTATGATTCCCTATAAAAAAATAACTGAGATGCCTCTTTTTTGAGGAAAGCATTGAATGCTAGTGTAAAAGCTAGTTCAGAGTATCTGCATTATCTTCATATCCTCACTCCTCTTCCTCTTCTAGTACTTGGGTATCAAGATATTGAGATTAACACATAATGGCAGTGAATTCAAACGACAAGATGATTTTATTTTGGCAGAGCTTCTAATGGATTTTCTATACTTTTCCCTAGAATATTTCAATTACTCATATCACCTTCTACTAGGACTCTATTAACAAAGCTGCCTCTCTAAACATCCATCTTTATAGTGTTACCGAAATTTTTAATGTCATAAGCAGCTTTCCTTTTCAGTACTTTTTCATTATGAAGTCTTCATAGATTTGCAAAGTTAGGTTTTTTTTAAACCTCAGTCATTCACTTCTCCATCTATTTCTCCCTTTTGACTTTTTTATCCTTTTTATCTGAGATTTTTTCTCTCTTCCATTTTTTCCACAATTTTCTGTCACCCTCCTCTGTAACTAGTGAGCTGTATGTTTTGCAGATCAGCACTCCTTTTCCAAATACCTGTTTGTGAAAGGGGATTCAGACCTGAACCTTGTATTTCAGGCTTCTATCACATCATCAACAGTCTTCTCCAGGTTTTGAAAGCATGATAACAAAAAAGCCAAGCAATTAAAAAGGCAACAAAAAGATACAACATTCATTATGATTACCAATCCATCAGAACAACCTTACAAAGGTATTTAGGATTCATACTTCTTAATTAGATACCTAAGTCCTCATAACTTAGTAGTCTGTCAGGCACTTAGAAAAACTTCCTAAATGTGGTTCACAGGATTTTAGTATCCAAAAACCTACTGAAATACTTCAGGAAAATGATTTCTGTTATTTCCAGTATTTTTAAAAAAGTACTCTCCACCTCCTAGCTACTTATGAAACAAATGGAATGCTGCCATGCTGCAGAAGACATACAAAGGGATAAGTATGACGTGTATTTTTATAAGAGCTCCCTTTAAATGTCACTGACAAGGCAAACATACTTTTGCAACATGTAGTACTGTCACTGTCTTACAGTCACAACACCTACAACCTTGGTTAAAACACTTTTTCCTCACAACTGCTTAGAATTTAGTATTGAAAGAAACTTACAGTGAATCTTTCAAGTACTATTTAAAGACAGTGCACTGCATTTTAACTTTATCAAGACACATGAACAGTGTGCTCACGTAACTAAGCCAGCTAAGAAGTAAGCTATTTCTATTTGTACTTGGCCAAGCATCAGGAATAGCAGTGAGTTTTGCTTATTTAAACTGCGGGATCTAATAGGAATGCAATAGCATCTACAAGCTGTGTTAGTACTTACATCCAAGCTTCCTTCACTTGTAGATGCAGAACTAAAAGCATCCTCCTCACCACAATCTCTGTTCATCCCCAAGTGTTCTTCTGTCTGCAATACAAACAAGTATCCTACACAGCAGCAGCAAAGGAAAGAAACAAGCAAACCCATGCCAGAGCAAAGCCTCAAACCTCATCACAGACCCATGACAAACACTCTCAGTTGTGCTGTAACTGATTGCTGAAAAACTTGGAAGTAGTCTGAAATAGTTCTCTAACGTAGGCAAGGCCCTAAGAAATCCATCAGCAGAAAGATTTAAGTACAAGAATACAGAGAAACAGAACAATTCTTGGGCAAGGAGGAAAACAGGTAGTTAGCAACTCGTATATAACCAGCGTCCAGACTTAAGTCACTGCTATACCCACAGGCAGAGGGGAACAAGCAGAGAACTTCTTCCCTGACCCTTGTCAGTGACAGGACTGTTTCTGTGCACTACCATATACCCTACCTAATTAAGCCTACAACCCATGACTGCACAGCACCTCTGCTCTACTGGATTGATTAGCAGTGCCAATTTAATCTGGGTATAGCCTCAGGCACATGACTACACATCAAAAATATAGAGAGCTCATGCCACCTTTAGTTTTTTTATGCCAGCTTCAGGAAAACAGAGAGTAACTGATCCGGCATAAAATTAGAATGGAGAGAACAAGATGATACCTGATCTGGCATTAAGCCTGCCTGTATAAAGTTAACCAAAGAAATACATTCAAGAAATTTGTATCAACCATGAGAATATGACTCCGCTTTCATTCTATGTCAGCGTTTTTAACACAGCAGTTTTTTTCAAGGAGTTAGGTCTAGTGTATTGTTGTACCATGATTATTGCTTTCAGTGAGCTAGCTGAAAAAGAAAGCTTTTGTGTTGGCACAGAAATCTGAGCGTAGGCCTGCAGCGTGTAGTGACACCTGATCCAGGACAGTTAGCAACATGGGCTAATGTTTTTCTTCCCTTGCAAAATAAAACTGCCTTGTAAATGCCTGCAGCTCTGCAGTGGTACTACCATGCAAGACTTTGGACAATTCTTGCTATCAAAGAGTTCTAAAATACAGACTGTGCATGACCACATATATGCACACAGAGAAAAAGCATCATGCTAATGCAAACAAAGAAAATAAAACAGGAAACAATTTGTCTTGTGGAGAGTAAAAAACGTAAGAATAAGTGTGAAGAGCAGAGTTTAGGAACTCTGAGCCTTTTTTTTTCAGTGCCCTGAAATTACTGGCATCCCATCATATAATTCCTTCATAAACCTACCAGATCCTTTCTTTTAATAACTTCTTTAATTTGCCCTCATTCTGCTAAATTCAGCAGTTTCACTGCTGTTTTGGCTGGAAATCTTCTGCAGTACCAAGCCAGATGTATTATGGCCAGTTAACAGCTGCTAGCTCCTGTGTGCTGCACTGCTCTCCAGTTTTCAGTAATCTTTCTACCTATTTGGGTTGAAACTCCTAGAGGTCTGTATTGAAAAGACAACAATGACATTGACATCCTTGCTGGACTAAACCAAGTGACTTATAGTTCCTTTTCCTACAGAGTATTTACCATCTGAAAGTAAGAGCCCGAAAAAAGGAATGACCAAGAAAAGTCAATAAACTTGTTAGAACAAGTGGCAAGAAAAACATCTTTACCTCAGATTTAGAAGCTCACATACTTGTTTGCAGAGTTCCTACTTTTCCTCAGGCCAAATACTACTTGTAACTTGTTAATAATTCTCAATATCCTTAGCATCTATCAAAATTAGTACTTTAAAAATCCTCAGAGCATCACCTCCTTTGTCTTTTATTAACAAGCATAAAGATGAGAATAATAAAAAAAGAGGAGTTTACAATCTTTTGACAACTGTCTTGAAATCAGGTGTGAAAAACACACTGCAGTAACCACAAAACTGGGATGCTTCACAGCAACTTTTTTTGACGGTTGCAAGCATAAATACTTTTACAAGTTAAACCTGAGCTCCATCAGGAGTTAGAACAAGAGCACACAGTTCATACTGAAGTTTAGAAATATGGAATCAGAGAACACACTACAGTTCAGAAACTGCGCGCTGTAGTATATTCAGTTCTTTCAGAGGAGCTACAGCCCTGCAGCATGCTCTAGAGGCTCAAGCTGAGCTACCTTGCTTACCCAACTGGTCCAGGTAGATACAGAATTATTGCTTCAGTTATGCTTTTGTTTCTTCCTACAGGGGAAATAATTTTCTTACATAGAATAAACACTCTGAAAGGGACTGACTTCCTATCTCATAGAATACAGTTTGCATGTGTCCTTTATAAGGTGTTAAGAATAGCTGAGCATTCATGACAGAGCAGATTTTTCAACACAGTAATTCCCAGCGTCCATAAAGCTATCCTGCAGCCTCCCTGCAAAAGCACTCCAAATTTGATCATAACCGAAAGGGCAGAGAGCTAATAAAGATTTTGGAAAGCTTTCACAGTTTTAAAGACATGACTGAGAAGACTGGAAGGGTAGATGAAATGCTGGTCCATTAACAAGCATGTGGTTCTTAGTACGAGTTGATCAGACACACATTTGATATTTTCACTTCAAAAGCTTTGCAGGGCTTTTTTAAACTAGACAAAAGAAAAGTCCCTTTTTACTTTTATATCCTAGAGTATAGAATACTTTAGAATCCAAATCAGTTGACACCAAAATTTTTAGTGAAGGATGAAAAAAGTATGAAGGCAAAAATCCATTGGTGTTTTTCTTCAGTTAAAAAGTTTTTCTGTATTTAATTTCTGTGATGACTGACAAATTTTCATAAATGCACCTCAACAGCAGAGAATTGTTCTATAAAAAAATTCTCTTTTTAATTTTCCAACTCAGGATAAAAAACAAAGTTAAAAATGCCTCATGTACCCCATCAGATACTGATCCTTCAGTTTAGTACGGCAAGATATTTCTCCTACACCTGATTATTTGGTTTTATAGTTTGGAAACGGCAATAGCATGACTACTCAGAACTTCCTAAAGATACAAATGCCTTAAAACACAGCATCATCCATAGACAGTAGAGTTAATAAGACACTTGTACTTGATATCATAATTGCTCTATATCAGTTCTTTCATAAATGCATTTTGTAATCTGAGCACTTTGAAGTGGACCTAAATTGCCTGAAAATCCTGCCCTTTGTTAACACATACTGAACCCACAGCATTTAAAAAAAAAAGGTAAATGTTAAATGTGACCGGCTGCTTCAATAAGCAGCTCAGATCTTCATCAGGTTGCATTAATTAAACATCACTTATGCATCTGCTAACAGATTACTCCTTGGAGGAAAGGGAGGACAAAACCCACCCATAAATACCATCACCCACAGACATAATACATTTGAAAAGAAAACAATTCACTTTAGTGAGGTAGTACACCACTGAATACTTACCTTGCTGCTGCTTCTATCAGCATTAAACAATCCCAGAAGTCTTGTCTTTTCTTTTTCTATTGCATCACTGCTTACTGAAGTCTTTCGACTTGGTTCTGAAACAATTATAATGGAATATTTTTTACATTTCTGAAATAAAGACTCAGAAGATCAGTATTTTAAAACATCCTGGGTTAATGCTGTGTTGTTATGAACTCGAGATGTTATAAACTGAATTATCCAGTAACTGGCAGATCTTGCACTTTCTCTTTCATCAAAATTTCACTGTTCTGAAATCTAATGGAGGATAATTGAATATTTTAATAAACTGTAGTAAGCTTTCAATCACAGTTTAGTAATCACTAAACGAAAACATGAGCAAGTTGCTAAGTCTTCAGAACTGCTGGTTGGATGTCTCAACACTCTTGGAGTACTCAAAGACCTTCAAAAAAAGATAATGGTGAATTGATGGTAACTATCCTTAACAATTCACAGCACTGACTTAGCACAGTGAAGTTAATGGAAACACTCTTCACATGGATCTGGATAAAGTTCCAGGAAGAGGAAAAAGACCTTTTCTTTGGAAAAAGGTCTCTCCTTACAACTTAGGCCAGCTGACTGTACTTCTTTTCTCACATTGGTGCTTTTAGTTCTGGACGAAAAAGAGGTGAGTCTATATGCATTTCAGGTGCTAAAAGCTCAAATATGCATGTTCTTCTTGAACCAGATAAGGAACTGTATGAATTCTCAGACTGTTCAGTCTCCCTTCATTTTTCCCCACATCAGCCAAGCAAAATGGTAAAACCATGCATTATAGGGAACAACCACTGGTTTGATATTCAATGTACAGACTGTAAAGCTCTTTCAGTTTTTTTTTAGTGGAAACTAACACTATGAAGATTTCTCCCTGGTTCCCTGAGTATCAGAGTATCCCACTAGCACACAGGTTTAATGTAGAGGAGAAAAATTGCTTTCTTTTGCAAATATTTGCTTTGTTTAGCAATGAGAAGCTAATGAAAAAGGACTTATTTGTTGACACAAAGGTTTATGTCACAAAAAAAAACACCTCATTTCAGAAGTCCCATTAGCTGATTTGCATTTCACACAAAGGACATTGTTTTCACACAGATCACTTTTGCACATCGACAATGTCAGGTACTAGGTGTTAAGAACAGACAGCAGTTCAAAGCACAGCAGAAGAGCAGAGATGATGAACCCAGAGGAAAATAAGGAGAAACTATCCTTAAGAAAGGCTGCAACTCCACTGAAAAAAAAAAAAAAAAACAGACAGCAATAAATTAACACCTTCCTTGAATCCTAAGCACTCCCTATGCTCATTCACCAGAAACTGATGTTTTTCTGCTCAGAGCTGGGCTGCAACTAAATGTGGATCATGATTCCCTTACATAGGCTTCAACTATGAACAGTAATGATGAAAGGCTGGCATAAGCCATGTTAGCAACAGCTGATCATCAACATTACCATTAAACACTGTGTACTACCAACAATTTGGAATTCACAGCATGTAATCTCAAAACAACAAGGAGTCTTCATAAATCTGCATCAATTTTTCTTAAATAAATACAGTAGATACTCTAGTACTATGCTTTGTATGAGAGGAAGTCACACCATGTAATGACAGAGGATTAGAGGGAAAAGTATTGGCATTAGTGAAGCGAAGAGATAACAGGCCATTAGGTAATATGTGCTTGCTAGTGGAATTCCTTCCTTCCTGAAAACTTAAAGAAGTTATCTACACTTTTATTTTATGTTGTGTTTACTAATGATGCAAAGTAATAAAGCCAATTAAAAATCAACTATACCTTTCTTGAGGATAATTAGAGCAATACATTATAACATACTTAGTGATGGAAAGGATATACACATTTTCTGTTTAACTAGAAGCACCAATGCAACCCAGTCAAACCCCACCTACCATAGCAATTCAGAAGTCAGAATAGACTCAGAGTTATTCAAAATATACACATGGGTTTGATTCTAAAATGTTTCAGTGCATGCAAATTAAATTCAGTGGAAGATCTCGTAGATCTCAAAATATTCTGTATTTGCTACTAAATAAATCTTAAATCTGAGACACTTCTGCTAGTATTTCTGAAATTCAACTAGTCATGCTTTAGGTAACCTGAAAATGCTTGGAATCGATATAGAGACATACCACAGAACAGTTAAATGACAGGACTTGTTAATTGCTGGCATTCTAATGGCAATTACTGAAGAAGCAGTAGGCACAGAAGCATGTTTTTTCTGACCAAAAGCACAGACATGTAAACAACACTTTGCAAAAAGACAACAGAGATCTAAAACAGCTTGTTTCTCTATAGCATTTTATGTAACATTCTTAAAGATCCATCTACAAAGCCCACATTAAACACAGTGTGAGGGGAAAGATGATTTTCCCCCAGCAGCATTGTACAGTACCTCTATAGTTCAGAGAAGGTTCAGACTGAGTTTTTGATGGAGGAACTAGAAAACGTAGGCAAGGAAAGGACAAGAGAAGACATATTAAAGTTTAATTAGCCTCATGAGCCACAATATTCATTAGCTATTCCTAGTGCTTGTTTTCCTAAATATTACAGAAAATAAAAATGTTAACTGACAATAGACCTGCAGAGCTGCTCCAAGAAGCAGTCTAACTGCATCTGTACTAATTCCCCTGTGAAGTTGTCTCAACTGCTAAATAGAATTCTGTAAGCAGGTGGCAGCAGAGCTTGCCTTTTAATATTCGTTGAGCGACTGGTATATTTGTTCCGGTGAAGAACAGAATGATGAGCACAAGCTTTTCTCAAACCAGCTTTTTACAAGCATAGACTATGCTTTCAGCACGTCTGATGCCTTACTTGCCAGTGGGAATGTGTTTTAAGAATCCATCTGTTCTGGTAACTAAACAGACCGAACAGCTACTCAGTGCACAATTCATACGTCAACTGCTGCTGAAAACAACAGAATTATTCCTCTTGGGAGATTATAAATGAGAACACAGAAGGAGGAATTTGCTGGAACAAAGGAAATTTTTTGTAAATTTTATGTGCTTTACCAGTGTTCTCATCAGACACCATGGGGCAAAGTGAAGAGGAAGGCAGAAAAGACTGAAATACAC
The DNA here is from genome assembly GCA_032466535.1 of Forpus xanthops. Lineage (NCBI taxonomy): Eukaryota > Metazoa > Chordata > Aves > Psittaciformes > Psittacidae > Forpus > Forpus xanthops. Next base: position 15,420 of record JASSUY010007118.1, on the reverse strand, counting down.
TCAGGATTTCACTATAATGAAAGGCATATTGAAAGGTTAAAAAATAATAATATACACATATATATGAAAGCTGATGCAGAAAGTAAAGTCTTAGTTTTGAGTGTATGGGCTACAACTGGATTCAAGGACCAAGACTGCACCAATATATCTTTTTCATTTTAAAGAAAAGAAGTTTAAGGAAGGCTTAGGCTAATTATTCTAAACATTGTCCTTGAACTATACTGAATGAAACCTGCTGAATACTCAGCATGTTCAGTATGTTGCTCCAAAATGGTTAGCTTAATTACAGAAAACGTATCTTAAAAAACAAGCATGCAATTGAGTTACGACATGTTGTCAGCCACTTTTTTGACCATCCTAACAATTCAAAAGAAAAGGAGACATTTGGTTCACTTAAAAGCCTAAGTTCATTTGACTTACACAGAAATAGAACTGTCACTTACCAAAGGAGTTTGAAAGAAGAGACCGAACCTCAACATAAATAAGTAAGTATATAAATAAAAAATAAGCCTGCTGCTCAGCACCTACAAGACTGACATTACCTAAACAATAAATAAGTATATTTACTGCGCTGGAAGCGGTATAAATAGAGATAAACTACAGGAGACAATTTTAATGAATATCACTTTCTGACCTCAAAGGAAATAGCGCTTGTTGAAGTGTATTTTTAAAGCAGGTGTATTTTAAAGCACCTGGCATAATTATGCTATTTTAATACACAATCAGGCTGATAAAACTCAAGTCCAAGAAACTACGGCTACAATATCAACTACGAGAACAGAAAGTGAGAATGAATAAATAAAAGAACATAATTTTAAATACAAATACCTCTTAGCTCCTCTTCACTAAACCGTCAATAGGTTTGCTGCTTGAAGGAACTGTCTATGAACCTGTTCACAGTCTGTTTCTCATAAACCCTGGTCTGTTGCCTCTGCCTCTCAACTGCTGTAGCTGCCATGACTACAGCATGTCTCTTCTTTTTTCCCCTCCAACCCACATCATAGGTAGGTGACAGTTCTGCCTGGAGAAGGCCCCGATGTTACACACACCTGTACTGACAGCAGCTCTAGGAGGTAGCAGAGCTCCTCCTTTTGCCCTGCCCTGGGCCAACCTGTACCCTGCCAGGGGCCGGGCCAGCCCAGCCTGGCACAAGGCCCAAGGCCCAAAAGCAGCCAGGGATAGCTGAGCACACTGCTGTCCTGGCTGTCGCTCTGGGCACAGCTCACTGAACAAAGCCAGGCAGCTCTCAGGACTGAGATGCCACTCTGCTGTTTCAGCTGGGCCCCAAAGCAACAACAGCAAAAATGCTTTTAAATCGCCTATAATATTATTAGCACATCATCTAACCCTGCAGTGACTGAATTCAGTCTCAGCTCACCTCTTTTTCTGTCCCAGGCATACAGCTCCTTTATTCCCAGCTCTTCCAAGGACTTGGTAAGCTCCAGCTCCTCCCCAGTGATGCCATCTCGCAGAAGAACAATGTGCTCTTGACTGACTTCACACTTCTCACAAATAGCTGGGATGATGTTGTGGAGAGGCACCTCTGGACTAACTCGAACCACTGCCTTCTGCGTTTTCAGGTAGTTCACTACCAGCCTCACAGATTTCTGTAGAAACAAACACAAACTCTCAGTCCCCCCTCCATGATGTCTAGGCTTCTTCCCATTCCCCAGTGAGAAACGCATTTGAGACCTCCTTATTGTCTTGACTCCTTTTAGGTAAACTTACCCCACATGCATACTATTAAAAAAATATTATTAAAAGAATTTTTAAAAAAATCTCTGAACTTCCCTGTCTCTAAGGAGACACTCACAAGAACAAGCAAATAAGGAAAAGGAATCAGGCAGACATAATCTGTGAATGTTTATAAGTACCACTCTGAAAGGCATGGCAGTGTAATTACATACACTGATAGAGCAAACATATTTAGCCATTAAGAAAATGGCTACTTCTGAATCCTCACAATAGTCTGAAATACCTTTATTAGCAGTAAGTCTTTTCCCCTATCCTCAATAAAGATGGCAACAACAAAACCGCCAAAACCCTACCTCCCAGCACACAATCACACACTTCAGCCACTACTACAGATTTCAATCACTGCAGTCTTCAGTCAAGGGTCTTCATAAGAACAGATTTCAGTCTATCCAACCACACGCAATGTACCTTTTGTCTAAATGCTGGAGTCCAGATTGTCACCTGCCAGACTGCACTGAAATCAGTTACACTAGTAAAGCAGGTTATAGTCAATCTCAAGCTTTTCCCATCTGGTTTAAAGATGCAAAAATTGGAAGAACTGCTTGAAATCATAGGAATGAAATAACATTTCATTGTACCATTTTAGCCCTACGGAATACCAACCTCAGGGACCCTTGGCAGAGGTCGCTTCACCTTCTCTTCGGGAACCTTTTCTTTCAGAAGTACCATCTCTACATCCAGTGCTCCTATCAAAGTGTTTGGCTTGTAACTCAGAGGTTGTTGGGCTCTTGAAGACTTCAGTTCAAGGCTATGTTGGGATGGATTTAAGCGATACTGGCTGCACAGATCAACCAGTAGATCCATCACAGCTTTACTGTACAAAAAAAGACATTCACTGTTAGTGTGATTAAAAACAGTAGCTAAAAAATTTACCTCAGTTTTAAGATGGGAGGAAAAAAAGAGACAACACAAGTTGTGGATGCATCATTAGTCAGCCATCTTTGGGAGGGAACAGTGCTAATGCTTTGAAATGCTAAACAGATCAGATAAATTGTTAGGAATTAAATACATTTGCACTTCAGTGTGCATTTATGAGATGGCAATTAACTATTCGCTATGAGGCAGAAAACAGTGCCAGTAATAGTACTAATAAATATAAGCCAAAAGCGGACAAAGTGCATCTTATCAGCTAAATCCATACATTAAATTCTTCAGTTCAAACCCTATTCTTACATATGAAGACAAGGTATAAGTAAGTGAAGCCCCCCCCCAGTATGGTAAACTCTACCCAGATTTGAACTATCACATACAGTATATAGCACAACTCAAAACAGAACATTCAAATTTGGAGCAAAAGGTAGACAGAATTTTTTTCTTCTGGCTCTACAACTTGAGTTCCCTGAATCCAGCTGACATCAGCAATATTTCCCAGTACAAGTGCTCCTTTGGGTGAAGATATTAGCCTTGTATAAAAACAACTGGTTTCAAGTATTTGCATTATCAAGAACTCTTACTGCAGATGTGATGCTTAAATGTGATAAGGCTAAAAGAGTCAGTTGCTGCCTCTCTCTTTTTCCACATCTCTGCATGGAGGTACTCCATTTTGTGTCACTAATTCAACATTCACTGAAGATTGATACTGCCTGGTATAGCAGTTATGAACCATTGTTTTTCCACATCCCAGAAATTCTCTTCTACCAAGATACTGAAGGGTTGGCTTTTTTTCAATCTTCCTTCCTAAAATTCCATCCAGGATAAGACAATAAAGGTTTAATAACCTGGCGTTTTTTTCTGAAATGTTTTGGTTTCATAAAGCAATATCTGTTATCAACAAAACAATACAAATTGAAAAAAAAAAAAAATTACCAGCCATAAAAGCCTGTCATCTACATGAGATATTTTTCTTCTAGCAGAAGTGAAACTAAATCCATAGCCAGCATATTTGCCAAAGGAACTGGCATCTCTTCTAATGTGTAAACTGGAAAAACTACACAGAATCAAAATACAAGCAAAAAGTTAAAGACACAAAATTTTTCACAGGTTATTGGCTACTAATGTTACATCTGTAGCTCAAGAACTGCCCCTCACCTACAAGCTGCTGGCATCTGAGAAACTACTGCTGCCCATCTTCTATGCATATGTTGCTGGACACAAGTGCTCAGCAAGTTAGTGAAGAACCCTGGCGAGCTAATGGCAAAGATGACATGAATGGAAAACAAGAGAAGTCCCTCATTAACAGCTGAAAGCCTAAACCATATGTAGGTGACAGCTCTTCCTGCTCACAAGACAAGAAAGGATCTTCTTTACAGTACCTTATTTCAAGTTTAACTGAGTTACACAGTCTGAGCTGAAAAAGTGCCAAGGGTGGAAATTCTGAAATAGGTGATCACATTGAAAAAACAAGAACATCGTGACAAGATGATGACTGAAGATCAAGTAAGGAAAATAGATGTCATCAATACGTACAGGAGATTCCAGAAAAACAGCACTGTGATTAACTGCTAACATAGAGAGCACCTAAATAGAAATGTGTACTATCTAAATTGAAACTGTACCAGGTCACTTTGTGATAACTTCTTTTGGCACTGTTCCCAAGTTGCAAATCTGTATTTCATAACCATGTTCAACTCATGTAATACTCCACAAACTAAAAGAAACATTTACACTTTCTAAGTCTGAACTATACGAGAACACCACCTACACCACTATTTACATGATTATTCATAAAGCTTCGCAGCAATCAGCATTAAAAAAGTGTCAGTCCACCTGATACAGATCTTAGCTTGTCTGTTTACAGACATATTTCGTTTAAAGTAAAATTTGCATGTATTTTTTCCCCTCAGCCTTATTACTATTGTTTCAGACAAAAGCAAATAACCTGGCAGAACAGCAGCACATGGTGTTTTATGTGCTAGACATTCCTATTTGAAGTGGAATGCTAATATATTTCTGTAGTGAATAATATTGTGATAATTCATGCAAATTTGGACAGTTATCTTGCCTCATGCAAACTATTTTATTAAAAGCACTTTTTAAAAAAAGATCAGCACTTTTTTCTAAATCTAGTTCATCAAAGTAACACTGATTCCATGCACCTTCCACTGAAACTATGAAATATGCTCAGTGGCAACAGTACACTGCAAGATCAGAATCCACACCAGCAACCTGAGAAAGTAAGTTGCAGGCAATCACCCATGTTAAATAACTTTTTTCCAGACAATGAACAATTTAAAAATCCAGCCAAATTTGAAGCTTCATCTTACTGCTGATAACAGAGCAGGTGCATTTTAAATATAATACTTAAGGAAGTCTTCAACATCCCACCCTGAGCCATGCTGCTCACAACACTCAACTGCTCCATGAGAAGCATCCCCATGCTTCATCTGTACCATTTAGGAGTACAAATTAAGCAGTATCTCTGAAGCTTTTGAAACAACTTCAAAGTGAATAGCACGCTCCTCCCAAAATGTAAATTTGGGAAAATAGTTTCCTCGAAACTTTAAAAGGATAGAAAAAAATTTGGGGGTGGGGAAGAAGGGAAGAGAAAGGAGGGAGACAGAGGATTTCTACAAACATAATTCAAAATTAATGTGTTTCCAGAGAAGTAAGAGGTATGGGAAGTCCTTGTAACAAAGTTATTCTTATAACAGATTTCAATTTTATCAACTTGAAAATTTTTCCTTCTAAACTGTAATACCATACAATTTGATTTTAAATAAAAGTTTCATTTTAAGTAACTCTATGTATATGTCACACATAGAAGAAAGCCACTAAACACAGCAAGAGAATGGTACTGAGCCATCTACTGACCCAGACCAACTTTTCTTTCTAAGCTTGGGCTGAATATAGCTCTTGTAAGATGCGAAGAGTCATTCCTTCATTTGCTTCCATCCCGTTAACAGACATATCTGCACTTTATTTTAACCTGCTTTTGAGACCTGTGTTTTTTTTTTTTTCCCTTTGTTTTTATATTTATTTGTATATAATTATTTTTAAAAATTCAGGCAGGTCTGATCATAAAAGATTAACTGTAAAGCCAAAATGAGTAAGTTATATGCCTCCTGCCTCTCCAACTACTCAGAAACACATTACTTTCTTAACTTTAACAAAATGTTTCTGAAATTTTGGCTGGAGAGACCAAACATCGCAACAGACACCAAACAATAATGACTGATAAGCAAATACTACAGCACAGAAATAAAACTGGAGGATGAACCCAATTTAAGATTCAGACAACTATTTTTAGCAAAGGAGAGTACTTTCTGTTCTCGTATTCTTTACTAAGATGTTTGACATTTAACACCAATTCTGGACTGTAAAGAATAACTACTTTGCCAGCAACATTTATCAGGCTGAAGTCATGATGAGGTTTGAGCACATCAGACCACTTGCGTCCTGTTGAGAAAAGACAGCTACAGTTTAATAAGAGCCGGAAAGCAACCGAGTTGCTTTGGGTGTGTCTTGGCTTGATCTCCTTAGGTCACACAAAGATATCTACTTTAGAATACAGTCTTGTGCATCTAGGAAATGCATGTGTAGGATAAGTCGTACTCTATCAAATGACACTGATTTTTTATTACCAATTTCATGCTACAAATGCCCGTTAAAAACAATCTTAAATTGTGAGAAAGACTCTTCTTTATTTACGTCAATGCCAAACACACATTAGCAATCTAAAGTGATGACTGGAAAAGAAACAGTAGTGTAAAGGGTCTGACTTGAAGTCTCTGATGTTTTCACTATCTTCCTTTAAAAACAGAAAATAGTGTTAGCCAGTATTATCTTCTCATGCTCCAAAGCACAGCAAACACTTCATGGAAATATAAGAAGTCTTCCTACACAACCGGCAATGTATACGATAAGTACCAAGCCGTACTACATATTTCCAAAATCTGGAATAAACTGTTACAGGATGGCAATAAACTCTTAAAGAGAGACGGTCTGCTTGAGTTAACTTATTTAAATAAAACTACTTTAAAATTCCAGATTATAATAAAATACCCTTAAACAGCACACATTTTCTTGAACTAACTTTCAAGGAAATTTAATGACAATTTTCTACCCAGTTGCTGATATTTATAGGAACTTTATAAAAAACTAAGTAACACTAACAATATGCTGCTTTGCTTACATACAATAAGCAAATTGAAAGATAAATCTTTTACTTTTAACTTGGTTCATTTGTAATAACCTTAAGTGATATTAATTAACTACAGTAGTTATTTGCAAGCATCCTCTAGTGTACTTCAGTGAGCTGAATTCCTGACAGTACAGAATCATTTTTTGTTATGATGATGCCCAGAGCAAGTTTTCACAAACTTTTCTGCAACAGAGAAGCTATTTACCCAGAGTACTCAAGAACAGATTTTGTAGAATGCACTTTTTACGATGGCTATGAAAATACTCAAGATTTGTATCACCATAAACAATAGCAGTATTTGTCTGAAATGTCTTTCCATGATATCACCATAGACAAAATGAACAGGGAAAAGAGTTTATTACCGGCACTAGCTCCCAAACTTGCTTCAAACTAAACAAAACACTTCTTTCTTTTAACCTAGTACCTTCAGCATTAAATGTTTACTTCTGCTTATCATTGTACTTTGCAGCTGTCCAGGTCACCATGTCAAAACTGTGCAAAAAGATGAGAATGCCTGGACTTTCACCCAAACCTGGACACTTAAGACAGATAATCCCTTAAATATTTCAGATGTGTTTCACTATTTTTGTTGTTGTTGTTGTTGTTGTTGTTGTTGTATTTTACATCTCTAAAAAAACATGAACCAGTGCTCATGTACAGAGAATTTCATGTTGCACTGGTTGGAAAGAATAGCAGCACACATGAGGTCTGTTCACAGTCTGATGCAATTGTAATATAGGGCTCAATACAGGTCATCTTTTTCTTATTTCGTAACTTGTTGGGATGATCTACTTCCCTGTTCAGTTTCCACAATCTTCCATTTCCCCACAGGTGACTATTAGTGCCTGATATTTGTCACTAACCACTCCAAGTGCTCAAGACAGTGCGGGGGGAGAATACCTACTACCTGGGTTAGGCAGTGGTGATAATCAGTTTTCGCAAGCAGGAACTTAATAAATCAGGGGCCTAGACCTGTCATGCAGACAATGGAGAGAAGTGGGCACCTTCACAAAACAACCAGAAGAATGTTTTGGTTGCTTAGTGTTTAACACATATCACATAAATAATTCCAGAGAAATGCCCAAGGTTTAATTTTTGACATTTCTTAGAGGTTTTAGTACACAAACTAAAGACTCTAACAATTAAATTACTCAGTGTCATGGTTTAAGATCAGTCAGCCAATAACTCGGAATCATGCAGCCATTCCTTCACTCCCCCCTCTTCCCCGTTCCCAGAGGGATGGGGAGGAGATTCAAAAGTGCCCATGGGTTGAGATAAGAACACTCCTGTAATTGAGGTATAACACAAAACACTGCTGCTACCACCAATAATAATGATAAGGGAAATAACAAGGGAAGAAAATACGACCATTCACCACCCACCAACCAATACTCAGCCCAAACCAGCAGTGATACCATTCTTCTGCATCCCTGCCCTCAGTTTTTTCATCCTTGGCATGATGTGCTGTGTTATGGAATGCCTCTTTGGTTATTTGGATCAGGTGTCCTGTCTCTGCTTCCTCCTGGTTTCCCTTCCTCCCTGGCAGAGCATGAAGCTCAGAAAGTCCTTGTTCAGACTAAACATTACTGAGCAGTAACTAAAAACATCAGTGTTATCAGCACTCTTCCCAGGCTGAAAGTCAAAACCACAGCACTGTACCAGCTACTAAGAAGGAGAAAAATTACTGCTACTGCTGAACCCAGGACACTCAGTCTCAGTGTATATGATAACAATGGCAGGCATAAAAAACACCTGTGAGGCAGTGTGTTTCTGGGACAGGGAATTTCCATTTGTTCTCTGCTCCTGCAACTTGTATGTTCCTCAAAAGGTCACATTAGAACACCACTCCTTTAGTGGTCTTGGAGTGTTTGGATTCGTTGTTTGGTTTTTTTGTTGTTTTTTTTTTTTTCTAGGGAAAAAAATATTTTCTAACCATATAGCAATTATGTATCTCGCTATGGAAAATGTTGCATGAAGATTAGCCTCTCATTAGCTCCCATGTGACTTGTATTTGCCAATAAAGCACTACCTTTCTTTGGGACCTAATGGCCTGTGCCTTTCATGGCTTGTTCTACTTTCTAGGCATTTTCTCTTCTTTCTCTCATTAAGTCTAAATTTCCCCATAAAAAAATCAATCACTAAATGTACAATTTGAGAGCTCTGGTAAGCACTGCTTTCCTTTGAAACCTTTAACATCACTCAGGTTTTGAGGCTGACCCACATGATTTGCAGTAGTCTCCTAGGAGTCTCTAAGCAAACACCAATTCTTATGAGAAAAGTAGGGGAAAGAATAAAGTATCAGACACTACACTCTGCTATACACATCTTCCTCAGCAATCATAGAATCACAGAATCATAGAATAGTTAGGGTTGAAAAGGACCTTAAGATCACCTAGTTCCAACCACCATGCCATGGGCAGGGACATCTACCACTAAACCATGCCACCCAAGGCTATGTCCTTGAACGCTGCTGGAGATGGAGCATTCACAACTTCCCTGGGCAACCCATTCCAGTGCCTCACCACACTTACAGTAAAGAACTTCTTCCTCAGATCCAATCTAAACTTCCCCTATTTAAGTTTGAACCTGTTACTCCTTGTCCTCTCACTACAGTCCCTCATGAAGAGACCCTCACCAGCATCCCTATAGGCCCTCTTCAGACACTGGAAGGCTGCTAGGAGGTCTCCACGCAGCCTTCTCCTGTCTAGGCTGAACAGACCCAACTTTCTCAGCCTACTTTCATACGGAAGGTGCTCCAGCCCCCTGATCATCCTCGTGGCCCTCCTCTGCAATTGTTCCAACAGTTCCATGTCTTTTTTATGTTGAGGACACCAGAACTGCACACAGTACTCCAAGTGAGGTCTCATGAGAGCAGAGTGGAGGGGCAGGATCACCTCTCTTGGTCTGCTTGTCACACTCCTTTTGACGCAGCCCAGGATATAGCTGGCTTTCTGGGCTGCAAAAGCACACTGTCAGCTGATGTTCATTTTTTCATCAACCAACAACCCCAAGTCCTTCTCCTCAGGGCTGCTCTCAATCTCTTCCCTGCCCAACTTGTAGCTGGTACCTGGGATTGCTCCGACCCAGCTGTAGGATCTTGCACTTGTCATGGTTAAACTTCGTCTGGGCATGGTCATCAGCCCACCTTACAAGCATGTCAAGGCCCCTCTGGATAGCATTCCTCCCCTCCAACGTATCAACCAAGCCACACAGCACAGACCTGGATTTACCAACAGTCATCCACATATTCTCCTAATCTGGTATTATCCCTTTCTATAGTTTCTTGATCATACCATTGTTTGTTACAGTTTCATCATAGTATTGAACATATTTTTAGAACACTTCCATATTCTTTTTTGAAGTAAGTCTTCCTCTTTCAAAACAGTTCTTAAAGAGAGAATGAGAAAGAAGAGCTCCCATGCTGAAGAAAATTAGTTCAAAACCACCTTTCAGTATAGTTTGTCCTTGATTGTATCCTGTGACAAGGAGAACCTCTCTTCCTGTGGAAAAAAACCAATATACTTCTATACAGAAAAGGCTTTCTAAATACCAACAGATGTCTTGCTGTCCACACAACTTCAAAGTATTTGTGAAGGCAGGAGCTCTGAATGCAATGAATCATTCATCTTCTGTGCTTGCTTCTCGGCATGATTCCAGACAGGCATTCTGTCAGGAATTCTGTTTGCCAGCAGCACCTACTTTCACTGCATCAAACCTCCCTCTGTATTACGAGATGTGATACAACCTAACACTAGCCTAGTGACACTACATGGAAGAGAGATAGATCCATACACGTATTGAGGGTAATCCATTGGGAAGAGAGTGACAAAATTACTCTTATATCCTTCCTGCTCCAGCAGGGAGGGTCCTTTATACATAGCTCTCACGAGACTTTGGTACAAAAGCTGCCTATAATGCAGAGAGAAGCATGGCAGAGAAACTCCATCAACTCAGAAAGGGAGACAATAGTATCAGCAAGTACACCACTGGGAACAGAGGGTTCCAGAAAGTGGGAACTAATCAAAGCCTTACCTTCCTTGTACTGTGCTCCTCTTCTCCACCCCACTGGGTAAAACGACTGTAAAGTCCACCGATCTGTTTATCATGTTCTCCTTCATGCTCACAAGGTTCTGATCAGAAATCAAAGCTGTCTCTGCGGGTGACTTGTGCTCACTGTGAATTCTACTTGTAGCAGGAGGTTGACTTGGTGGAGGAGGAGCACGAGCTTTCATTCTTCTCCTTGAGAAATAAAGGCAAAAATAAAATTAATCACTTCTCGTGAGCAAAGTATAAAAAAAATGCTCTTTCAGCCATAATCTCAGGTTGTTTAAAAGAGCTTCTCTAATCCAAGCCACTTTTCTTTACAATGAAACATACATTTCAGTGGACTTGCAGTTTGCCTCCTTTCTAAAAATACGCTTATTTTTTAACGATGCATTCATTCCTACAGTTTGTTTTCCATGCCCCAGGGGATAAATCAGTTCCATAATTAGGATATGAAATAACCATTATTGTGTCGAGTACAAAGCATGCTCCTCTGAAGAGATTAATAGAAAAGCTGGGTCCAGTCTTGACTCAAGAAAGAGTTGTATTTATGTACATGAATGTCTCCTCCAAGTCAGAGCAGCAGAAGTGGAAGCAGGGTGAAGTTTCATTCAGCTATATTTGGGTTCCAAAGAATTACTCTACGTGAAGTATCATCTCTTCCTGTACTCTAAGTAGTATTAAACCTGGCTCATCATACTTCATAGGGAAGCAGCATGGAAAGGTCAACCGTGAATGGAATCACTCCTTACCATGCAACTAACACTAAGAGACTATAGCTTTTTGAAAGCACCCTGAAGAGAGCTCATTCTCCAGTAGTAGGTTATGTACCATGTGCAACACACAGAAAAACTGCATAACGTGAACCAAACAAGCAGTGTACTTTACTGAGCTATAAAACCACCACAAACTCAAAGCTTACTTCACTGGCAAGCTGCCAGACAGATAAGCACCATATGTGTACTGTTAAACTTCTGAATAGCTGGCCTTACCCCAAGTACATGTCTCAAGAGGCTTAATTCTGATTATTAATAACCCAGTGACCTCTTCTGACTAGATTTATGCCTAGTTTAAGTCAGATTTTAGTGTAACAGATGGAAAAAGCAATAAAATATTTACTGAGAAATTATTACCCAGGCTTACTGCCTGCATTTTTGAGTCTGCCCAATTCTAGGGTGAAGGAAGATAACAGACTATGATTCTGCACATCATTTTCACCCTGCAAACAACACAAAAAGAAGTCCAGAAGAGAGGAGTAGAGAGAAAACACACTATGCTTAATACCCTGCAAAGCTTAATGCTGATCAGTCAAGAGTGAAACTGTGCTCAGGGAGAAAAAAATAAAAATTAAAACCTGAACAGAATTAATACCAAACCAGCACTTCTTTAATTAGAGACAACCTCTATTCTCACAGACAAAAAGACTAACACACAGTTTGGATTACCCATATAAGCTTCCGGAAGAGAAAAAAATAAAAAGAAAAAAGTAAGAGCTACATCAGGTAACACATACACACAAGAAACAACCCACCCCACCCCACCCCCCAATCAGTATTTGCATTTGACCAACTATTCCTATGGCATGTCTCTACTAGCCCAGAATCACTACATTGCCCTGAAAATGCTTTTTTTCAGTGAGACCCCAGCACAATACTGCAAAATTAGCAGTGATGCAGATATTTTCTTTCATCTCATGAGTGCATAAGAAACGGCATTCCTCTACAAATACACAGGGAGAGTTACCTCCACATTCCACACTTACAGCAATTTCTCTTCCATGGGAAATTTTCCCTGAACATTCACTTTTTATCCTGTATACACCCAATGAGTCATACTGTCATCAGTCACTACCTTGCAGCTCCCCACAGAGGTGGTGATAAAAAGTTCAAGCCTTTATTGTTTGTCAAACTACCTTGACTTTCTGTATGTCCATGAACCAAACTCTTGATTGATTTATTTGTCCATAAAAGAATTGAGTTTCATCTTCTGCTCAGATCCCTTTACATTTGCCTACAATTGTTATTTGTAAGCAGGTGGCAAGAGACACGGGAGTTTTGCATAAATCTAGATCGTGTCAGTGTAGTTTTACTCAAGCAGTGCAACATTTATGGCAGGGGGGTGGAACTTGATCTTAAGATCCTTTCCAACCCTAACTATTCTATGACTCTATGATTTAAGGACTTCAGATCAATTCACAAATGATGTAATTCTTGCTCTCCATAACAGAAACTGCACATAAGCAGCCACAGAGATTCACATCAACTTGTTTCTTAAAACAAGCATTTCTTCTTTTGTTTTTAAAGCTTGTCCTATAATGTGAGAGGGGACAATTCTAATACAGTGCTCCTGTCTAAGTACAAAAGACAGTGAGAAGAAAAGAAGCAGGCAAGCATCCTGAGCCTGGCAGAATTAGGGGTTTTTAATTATGGTTTACCTGGACTTGTAAGTTCCAGATCTCAGAGTGAACAGAGATAGAAGAAATAAACCAATAGTAATAAAACAAACATGAAACTGAAAGCAGCTGAAACTGAAGAGATTTCAAACTTCAGGGGAGAAATGATGAATGACCGAGTTTTGAGCCTGATGAAGGAGCGGAAAGTAAACTGTGATTATGCTACAGTGTTTGTTCCCTAGCAGTAGCATAAAGCTGCACCTGGTTTTCTGAAGGAACAGGCAAACAAGGCCAGACACCTCAATACCAATTTATAGCTCTGAAATGGGAGTGTAATTTTTATCTGACGACTTTTTATGTACTCTTTACAGCCAAATCTGCAGCTACAGACCTTGTACAACACTGCTTACAGCTAGGGAGGGCAGTATGTGTCAGGAAATCAGGCATCACACCATCAAAAGCATCAGCTACACACTGACCAGTGATCACTTTACCTCGGTAAGATCTGTAACAATGCATATTCTTTTGGGCACTAAATGGTCAGGGTCTTTTAGATACTACAGTTTTCCTTTTCTTCTGTGCAGAAAGTACAGCACAGGTCCGTTTCCTTCAGAGACATCAGAGAAAGGAAAAGGGAAAACATTCCCACTGCAGTCTTTCTAACCTAGCAACAGTTCAGGTGACCTCGTATGAACTTTTATACAATAGAAACACCATGTTCCCTTGAAACACTGTGACTGCTTTAAATGCCTGGTTTTCAACATTTTCCAAATGACATATCTCAAACTATTTCAGTGGAAGCAGATCCCTTTAAAGTTCACATTTATAGAGCGATATGTGGCACAGATTTGCACTTGCTAGTCAACTTTCTGAACCATCTCAGAAACTAACTCCACAAGGCACACACTTAAATTCACAGCTCTAACTCTACCTTGGAACTGCATGAGCAGCTGCTTTCTGACAGGCTCTAGCAACTGCAGAAGGGGCTGAGAAACCTGTTAATACTATTGAAAGTGACTGAGAAAAGGAATTACGCTTTCTCTGTCACAGCTACAATGGTCATACAGGACAATAAAAAAGCACCCAGTAAAAAAAGTCTTTTTGTCCCCCCACTAAAATAATGCACAGAGAAAGCATGTGATTTAGAAGTCTGTTTAAGCATGGGTACTTTCCACTCTATAAACAAAACCACACTATTAAAAAATTGCACACCGCTCTTCAGTACAAGTTAAACTAAAAAGTAAATTTAGCTTAACAAAAATTTTTCCTCCACAAACATCTTTCCCTGTGCTCAGCCCTAAGATGCTTGTTAAGACCCCTATCTGCTATTAGTCTGTGGATGAAGTTACAAGCAGGAACACTTCACACTTATGATGCATTCATGGTTGCACAAATGCTTCAACCCAGCATAAGGAAAACACAGTAAAAGCAATCAGCTGATTTCAATACACAAATGTACAGTGCCTTCTACTGAGGCTTGAAAATAGTTCATCTCACTTTACGGTAAGCTGAAAAACATGCAAATAGCCAGGAAATAATTAGGCGGAATACATAAATAACCTACCAGCACTAGTCCCAGAAACAGCATCAGTATTTTCAACAGAAAAGGAAAAATAAGTCAACTGACCAATAAGACCAGCCTTTCTGTAGCACAGCACATAGAAGAAATGCAACAGAAATGAAGAAAAGTTTTACCAGATGAAAAGTTTCAAGGCAAAATAACACAAGGCCTTTGGACCTACACTTTATTAATATATAACTACCAAGTAATAGGATACAACCTGGACTTTACAATCTCATGCTGCAAAAACGTGATCTCTCTCTCAAACCGAATTGGTCCTGGGACTTCCACCCCATTGGAATGCTATGCAGAGATTGTCTTTATTCTCATATGATCTAAGGTGCACACACACACACCATGAGCAAGAAAATCTGGAATCCTCTCTGCCCTGCCCTGTAAAGCAAAGGCAGCTTTACAGGTACAGGTTAGACTTCATCCCATGTGTTATATAAACAGATTATGATTTGTGTTAAAAAAGGAAATAGAGAAGTGATAGTTTGTTACAAAATACGGAAAGTCATGAAACGAGAAACCATTAATATGGGGTGGAAAGTAACTATATAAGAAACTGAGTTATTGTATCCACAT
>JASSUY010007117.1:0-16504 GCA_032466535.1 Forpus xanthops | reverse complement strand
TGTTATCAGCACTGTTCCTAAGCTGAAAATCCATAACACAGTGCTACACCAGCTACTGCTTAAAGAAAAAAAAAAAATGACTGCCGCTGCTGAACCCATGACAGTATCATAGGGGGAAAGATGCCATACTGAATCAAGGGGATCTATTCATTGCCTAAACATAGGTATTCAGCTCTCTCTAAGATGCTCTCGGCTGCCTGAGACAGCTTGGGGCTGCAGATCTAGTAGTGGACCTGCAGAAAAATCTCTGCCCTTTAAAGCGCAGCTAAGAGACAGAAGGGAAAACTAAGGACATGAAGTGCCTATATTTGAGGATTTAAATCAAACACACAGTACTGGCAGATGCTCAATCAGTGTCAAATGCAGACAGAATAAAAGCCACAGACTGTGTCATCAGTGAAGCAAATAAAAAATAGGGTCTGATTTTTCCTTTCAAAAGAACGTAGGTTAATTGTGTAGCTAAATTTCAAGACCATTGTCATAAGTGCCCTTTGTTCTATTGTAACTTAGCTTTCATAGTTCTTTTAAACTGAAATCTAGCAACACAGATGCTTCAGTTTTTTTTAAGATGACCAATTACCTGAAAATGCATTGTAAAACTCTCTTAGTGTAAAGTGTTGGTTAAATACAGTTGTGAAAAAAAATCACATTTTCAATTCAATGTACAAAATAGCATTAAATTGTAAGCTATTGCAAGATACTGAAACACCAACAGATCAAATAAACCCAGTCTTCCACCAGATCATCTTTCCTTTAGATACATTTTTTTCAACTAACATCATCAACCTTTAGCACAGTTGCAGAAACATGAGGAAAAACTCCTGAATATCATCATATTAGAAATAAGTGGTTAAAGATTAGAGTGTCAGGGGAATTCAAGGTTAATCCAGATGGATCTGCCAGATCCAAACCTACAGTCTATTTAGTAAAATGAGAATGAATTTTAACTCTAGTAATTTAATTACAATTATGCTGATTAATAAAATCCATGGAGCTGTCCACAAGTACAGTATACATCTGTTTTGACATCAATATTTTCTGCTGATCTGTGAGATTTTTAGAAATAAAATATATATATCTGAGAAAGAGAAATAACACAGCATGTAATGCCATAATAGTTATAAAGGGAGTTGCACATAATCCCTTCAGTATTACAGCTTGAAGATAATTTCGTGATGAGTCAAACTGTCTCCAGTGTAAATCAGGAATCAAATGGCAAAAGAACTGGCTTTTGAGGACTGGAAAATTTGACATATCTGAAAAATGCTTCAAGGCCTGAACAGTGTGAAGAACGTTTATCTTGCAGCTGTTAGAAATCTAGTTGGACTGGTAACAGATTGAATGCTAGTTCTGCAACCATCTTCCCTTCTGATGTAATTTCTTTAACATCTGATGAATATCATTATAACAGGCCCCTCTAGACCATTGTGTTTTTAGCAAAAGTAGACAAATCTTTCTCAGTGGACCCCAGTTATTCATTACCACCTATCTTCACATTTTTGGAGCATTACTGAAGTTCAGAAATTTCCATCACATTTGCATCCCAGAGAGGTTACACAGAGGCTGAGTGTAGGCTTTGGTGAACTGTTACAAGTAAAAGCTGTGGCAGTAATTGTACTTCAAGGAGATCTAGCACCCTCCATGTCTAACGTGGTAGCAACACCTGCTAGCTGAGAGCAAGGACTGTGGTCTCCCCACTATGCTCCATTCTACTGATTCAAGTGGATGAAAAGTGCAAGTGTGTATTGCACTCCCCACTCCTTCCGGTGTATGAAACACTGCTACAACTGTAACCACCTTGTCTATGTGGGTTCATCTCAGAGTTGACTCCCTAAAGAGCCTCAAGAGGTCATCTAGATTGGAAGTAGGTATTATAACATACCTTGGCTTCCAGCTCACTTAGGCTTCCAGAGACTAGGCTAGAATGTTTTTCAGGCCACAGAAATGCAGACATCATACAGAAAACTTTGCTGAATAAAGTATTCAGCTGGAACGGGGGATCTGAAGCTATAGCCCTCAAGGGGTGTGCTGCAGAACTGATAACCTGAAAAAGGGGGAGCATATTCCAACCTTCCAGCAAAACAGAAATTATTCTGGAGGGAGTTCTGTTTTGCCTATTTGCTAAAAATAGTGTATTTGATAAAATTTTAATCCAAGAAACTACACTGAGAAAACTGCAATGCCTCATATTCCACCAAATATATAATTCTATAGAGAAATACTTCTTTTGGGATGGGAGTTTTTGTTGTGATTTTTTTTTTCTCTGACTATCTTGAGATAGTCCTTCAGTTGTGTGAGAGAGTGTAACACCAGAGATGCACAAACTGAGAAAACAGGCAGGAATGTTCTCTGCTACAGATGCCTCCTTGTTGGGTTCCTGGTCAATTTAGCAAGAGGAGATAGAAAAGTCAAGGGGAGATAGAAAAGTCAAGGATCCAAAGAGATACTTGAATTTATTTTGCTAGAAGAAGGATACTGAAAAAAAGGAGAGTAGACTGGAAGGTGAAAAAGAAAAACAAAGGAAAGAGGAGACAGCCCCAAGCAGTTAATTCTGGTTTTAGTGATTACAGAATGCTGACTCTTTGACTCAAAATCCTAATATATTTTTTTGAGGATGATGATAATGATGGTGATAATGATGATGTATCTAAACAGTAGCACTTGAATTTTAAATCCAGGCAGGCTAAAACGTAATAAAAAGTGAGTTTATTCTTTCTATATGATCATACTTCTGAGTATACGTCTTGGGCTGCTTCTCATTGTGTATGAGGCAGAACGACAGCTAAAAAAAAATGAACTGCTTAAAAAAACCCTATGTATTGCAGCCTGTGCACAATATAATGACCATTACAACAGGTCTTGGGTGAGGTTGACACTTCAGTGTCCACATTTTAACAATTTAACAGTGTCCCTCCAAGGAACAGAGACATTCAAAGAACATGTGCATAGAAAAATGCCTCTGAAAGAAAAAAGACTCTGGTGTCAGGTAGGGAGTCCTATTTCAAAGAGCAGATGAAATAAGCATATATTTCAGCATTATTAAAAGAAAGTTCTCAAGATTTTGGGGGGTAATTTTTGTTCCAACTTTAGCTCTGAATCACTGTTGAGAAACCTAACCTGAGCACAAACCTCTTAGCAAAGGTAATAATTAAATATCTATAATAAACACAACCACCTTATTATAATGCCCACATATCAGAATAAAACCTGATGATGAGATCACTGTCAATGGAAACTGAATTCAGACATTTTGACATTTCTATAAGAAAATAACTGAAAATATGTTTAGACTCAGAAAACTTGACTGATGCATTAAAAAAAAAAAAATTAAAATTTCTTTCACCAGAAAATGGAATTTATGTGGTAGCACAACATCTTATATTTTAACTGCAGCCTATTGCTTCTGGGAAATCATAGAATCACAAAATTAGGGCTTGAAAGGGCCTTAAGGTCATCAAGCTCCAACCCCCCTGCCATGGGCAGGTACACCTCCCCCTAAACGTTGTCACTAAGGTAATGTCCAACCCGGCCTTGAACATCGCCAGCGATGGAACATTCACAGATCCTTTGGGCAACCCATTCCGGTGACTCACCACCCTCACAGAAAAGAATTTCTTCCTCACATCCAATCTAAACTTCCCCTGGTTAAGTTTAAACCCATTACCCCTTGTTCTACCACTACAGTGGCTAATGAAGAGTCCATCCCCAGCATCCCTATAGGCCCCCTTCAGATACTGGAAGGCTGCTATGAGGTCTCCATGCAGCCTTCTCTTCTCCAGGCTGAACAGCCCCAATTTTCTCATCCTATCTTCATAGGGGAGGTGCTCCAGTCCCCTGATCATCCTCGTGGCCCTCCTGTGGACTTGTTCCAATAGTTCCATGTCCTATTCACAGTGTAAATCACATTCAGCACCAAAATTGCACAGAAGGAAAATGATTTAGACAAAGGACCCAATAGATCACATTCAAAGTCACAACAGTAAGACCTAGGAATATCAGCCTTCTTATTTCAGAGGAAAGCGACTGCCGGAAACCTCAGTGCTAAGTGATGTCTTAAACCCAGATATTTATGAATTTGCTGTATAAGCTCTGGGGTCTGATGTTTCATTCTGCACAATTGCAAGACATTTATGTTTTTTTGAAAAAAAATTTATGCCAATTTTTGAGGATGGCTTCTGAGATTTTGTAGAATTCTTAACATCACCTATTCTCAAAAAAAAAAATCAGTCAAGTTGAACCAGTGAAGATGATTTGCATCTTCAGAGAAAACATATAATGGGCCAGAGTTATACTTGGTGCAACTTAAGTGAACGTAATGGAGTTACATGAGAGATTGATTTTTTTTAATCTTGGACAAAACTATTCAGCTACATTAAATTTTAGCTCAAGACTAACAAATGGAGAAATACAACATTATGTCTTGGAGCCTTGGGTCTCGATTCCTCAAAGACCTTATGAGCTCATCTGTAAACTTGGTTTATGGAGATCGAGCAAATTGACTTCAACATATTGCCTTGGAAACGATGGTATAGTGGAGTCCTTGTTCCCTTATTGATGACTGACTAAAGACTGGTCCCCACTGTGGGAAGGTCATCCAAAACATAAGGTTCTTTTGGGAAGGAGAAGACAGTTATCACAGGAAGGTGATAGAACAGCTGTCTGAATGAGACGTACAGGTGTCTGGATACTTATATGTATGCTTTGGGTTATGATGATTGCCCATCATTAACTCACACAGTGTTGGGAATAAATTAATTTTGCTCAGTGGCAATAGATTGATGAGAAACTTCAATTTTTCACCACAGCAAACACTGAAAAGTAATTCACTTTTAGCACTAAGACAGACATATTGCACTTTATGCAAAATAATGATTTTCCTCCTGCAGCCATACTCCCATAAATCCATCCAATAGGATAAATAATTTCTTAGATGGTTTTCCCTATGGAAGGTTACATGCTGCATGTCAGAGCGGTTTGAAAATGCTCTACAGCAAGAGATTGCCCTGGTTAGTTCAGGCTAAACATCACACACCCAACAGAGATTGATATCTGGAGAAGGAAATCCAGGGAAACTTATTTCTAACTATCTCCATAGGGCAACTACCGTAAGTCCAGAAATGTGAAGATTTTAAGCTGCCACAAGTTATTGGTTCCCCTACCCAATCTTTTTATTTTCAATCTACCATGTAGACACTGACAGGACAAGACAAATTGATTGCTTTGGTATATCTGGTTCAAAATAGGAGATAAAAAGGGTGTTCATTTACTAAAGCAAAACATGCTGCAACCTTCACAAACATTGATCAGTCCATGGCAGGTCAAACCCGAAACATTTATAGCAGTTTTTAGCATTTCAGGCATCCTCATCAGGTTACTAGCAGTGTTTAAGTAGAGCAGTGATTTGTCAGTCTTTGGGTTTTTTTCTCATGATTCACAAGCCCACCCAGGCAGCATGCAATTCATCCAGATGGGAAATATTCCATTGTGTGGACCAGACTACTTGGAAATGATTCACTTCTACCTGAGTTCAAAGCTTTTGGAACAGACCTATAGCATATTCTAGTTTGCAGTCAGTTTTGCCTCAAACTTCTGTGTTCAGTGCAAATAAGCCCCTAGAGCAAATCTCATGAAAGCTCAGTGACTTCAAACTAACTTGGACTTAAAAGTTTCATCTGGGATTTATGAAAAGGAAACAGAGAATAAATATTTTAGGAGGAAAAAGCCCTGCACAAAAAGGCTACATGCCATGCAATTGCCAACCCAAAAGAGAAAGTTTATTTTCTGCCTAGACTGTAAAATGATTTGAAGTCCAGTACCTTAACTCGCCCTATAATGATGTGTATATAACATTACAACACTTTCTCAGGAATCTCTTTCCTGGTTTATTCAATATTATAGACTGAGGCTGTTCAGCACAGGTGGAGGAAATAAGATAAACACAATTTTCACTGTTGTTTTTCTATCTTAGTGTGTGCAATGAAGGCACCTGTGAGAAATCTGTCCTGTCTGCATACAAGTAGGAAATTATTTTCCCATAGCATTTAAATATTTGAGCTCACTCCCTCCTCTCATCCAAAGCTATTTTGCATTATGTTCAAAAAAATCTCTCAGAACTGAAATGTAAAGAAAGGTAAGAACAGTAACTGATAAAAAATTCAGGCACCCCTCAGTGACAAAAAGCTTGTAGTATTACATCAAGATGTTTATGCAGTTTTCCAAGAGGAAACAAAGGCAGAATTCTCAACCCCAAATCTCCCTAGATCATATTAATGTTTTCCTCCATCAGTAAACATATAATGTATTCAAACACAGTATTTTGAAACTAAAAGACTAAGGAAAAGTCTACAGTCTTTTGGTAGACTCTTCTGCAAGAAACAAGATAGCATTGTCTGTACCAAACTTATCTTGCCCTTATTAATTTGCCTGTGCTTCTTTATAGACCTTTCATCAGCAACCTGATCTGATGTTCCTCATAGAAGTGTCTTAAATACTTAACCCCTATTATTAATTCCAAATGATTTTGAAAATTATTTTAACAAATCCAAAAATGTGAGTAAAAGACCCCTGACAAAACAAGATTCACCCCTTGCAGGATTGAATATGTTCCACAGAATGAACTAAACTTTCTGCAAGAATCATTGAAGTTACATGTGTTCACACTAAAGATCACCATCAGGTGGAAGATTAGTACCAGTAAACAGTAGGACATTGCACAGAACAAACATGGAGCATCACCCCTTATCCCTGTTTCCAACTTCCAACATTATTTTACCAAACAGCTTGAAAGGACCTGACTTTAAAGTGAAAATGGAGAGCCTGTGATCATGGCCTCTGATGCGACCATTGCATGCTTCTTCACTGCTTGTTTCGCTGAAGAAAGCAGTTGTACCCACCAACACTAAGAAGGGTAGCTGAAAGCAGACAAAAAAATTATTTCAAATGTCATGCAAGCTCTCAAGATTAGAACCAGAATCCTTTCTGCAAAGTTGTTACAGGTTCACCAGAGAGAATTGAATGGAAAGAGTCTAGGCTGAGACAGATAAATGGCTTCACCTACATTGGGTCAGTAGTTAATCTTGAGTCCAAGTGTAATGCCAATGCACTCTACTACATTACCTTTCTTATTGATGCTAAAAGATGAACAGAGGATAAATACTGTTTTGGTACTTTCCTCGAATATTGACAATTACTTTAATATCAACTCCAAGAAAGCAGGTTACCTTTCACCTTAATTCTTCTGCATGTCAGGAAGAGATGTACAATGAGAAAATAAGTAAACAAAACTTGAGAATTTAAAATCCCTCACAGTCTTGAAAACCAAACCACTATTTCCATCTTCAAGAAATATTTTTAGTGCCCTTGTATGAACAGACTGCTCTTGAAAACACCTGTCATGAAGTTTCTGGCACTTTTTTATAATAGCAATTAGAAAATGCTAAGACTTTGTGCTGTTGGAATGACTCAGAAGACTTAGATGCAAAGCTATGGATGAAACAACACACTTGAGAAGCAGAGGGTCATGGGATCTGTCATTTAAAATTACCCCAGATTTTCTGTGAGGAAATAAAAAGCACAAAAGACTTTCCCACTCTGTCTTGAAAAAATGGGTAAGGAATAGTAATCTAGCTAAGTTTTCAAAACTGCTGACCAACATTTTGTAGAAACACATTAAGAAATCTAAGTTGCTCTGACTAACAAGAAATTCTTCATGGGAAATTATGCCAAATACAATGAGATATGTTTGTTTCCAGCTGAAGCCATGTAGTTCTTGAAATGAAAAAATATTTCAGATTAACAGATACTAAATGCACAGGGTGTCATCATGCTTAACCAACCTGATTGCTTTCTACAATAGGACAACTGTCTGGATAGATGTAGGGAGAGCAGTGCATGTTGCCTACCTAGACATCAGCAAGGCATTCTATACTGTTTCCCATGACATCCTCAAAGGTAAACCCTGGAAGTGCAGTCTGGATGAGTGGAGGGTAAATAGATTGTAAACTGGCTGAATGGAAGAGCTCAGTGGGTTGTGGTTGGCTGTGGGGAGTGAAGGCAATAAGATTTGCATGAAGAACAGTTTGGGAATGAGCTCTGAGGCCTTGGTGCTTTGACAAGCCCTGGGGCGATGCGCTGGGGCATTGAAGGCAAGAAGATGTGGGGGTTTGTGTGAGGGCCTGCAGCATTGTGATTGGACTATTTACCTGGAGAGTTTTATAGGGGCCAATGAGATTGAACATTGTACGTATGTGCAGGTTGGGAAAGTACTGAACAGGGGGATAAAGGGCTTGGTTGTAATAAAGTTAGATTTGAGTCTCTGCCTCAACTTGAGTCCCTGCTGTGAAATGCCACGGTTGGCGGCACAGAGTCTAGTTGGAGACCAGTAACTAGTGGTCCCCCTAAGGGTCAATACTGGATCCAGTACCATTATCAATGACTTGGATGAAGGGACAGGATGCCTCCTCAGCAAGTTAACTGATGATACAAAACTGGGTGGAATGACTCACATTCAGAAGGATCTAGACAGGCTGGAGAGATGGGCAGAGAGGAACCTTTTGAAATTCAACAAAGACAAATGCAGGGTCCTACACCTGGGGAGGAATAACCGCAGACATTAGTACAGGCTGGGGGCTGATCTGCTGGAAGGTAGTTCTGTGGAGAAGGACTTGAGAGTCCTTGTAAACAACAAATCCATAAGCCAGCCGTTTGCCCTTGTGATCAAGAAGACACATGGTATCCTGGGCTGCAATGGGAAGAGCACTGCCAGGAGATAGAGAGAGGTAATCTTCCCTCTCCATTCAGCCAGGTGAAGCCTCACTTGAGTACTATGTGTACAGTTCTAGGCACCCTAGTACAAGAGACACATAGAGCTCCTGGGTCAAGCCTAGTGTCATGGATTCAGCCCTAGAGAAGGGCTACTAGAATGACTAAGGGTCTGGAATGTCCCTCCTATGAGGAAAAGCTAAGGGAGTTGGGCTTGTTCAGCCTAGAGAACAGAATGATCAGGGAGTATCTGATCAATGTATGTAATTATTTCAAGGGAGGGCATCAAGAAGATGGGTCCAGATTCTTCTTGGTGGTGCCAGGTGATAGAATGAGAGGAAATGGGCATAAACTGAACCACAGAAACTCCACCTGTACTCGAAGAACTTTACTGTGAGGGTGACAGAGCACTGGAATAGGTTGCCTAGAGAGGTTGTGGTCTCCTTCCCTGGAAATATTCAAGAGCTATCTGGACACAATCCTGAGCAATGTGCTGTAGATGACCCTACTTGAGCAGGACAAAAGTTTGGACTAGATGTCTTCCAGTGGTCCCTTCCAATCTCAACCACTCTGTGATTTTTTGATGTCAAACACCAACTCTGCTTCTTAAATTATTGCTTTGTCTTCAGAATTCTGTCATTCTGATCTTGGAAGATTACCTTCTGTCTTTGTTTCCCAGGTGTTTATTTTCACTCGTCATATAGCTGTGTAGGAAAAGTGAAATTTTTGACTTACTGCTTTTGTCTGTCAGATTTTAACTTGTGCCTATTTACTCATAGTGCTTGCTTAGATACAACTAGATAAGAAGTGTCCAATGACCTCTATCAGCAATGGATCTCATTTCTAAGACATACCAGAACAATGGCTTAGTTTCCTCCTATATTCCACATACTGTGGGCATTATCTTTTTCCCCCAGCCTTTTCTCCTTTTCCAGTATTTATGTGGTTTGTACTCTTTTGCCTGATAAATTCAACAAGAAAAGGAAATATTGGTTCAAATATTGAAACTTAAACACATTATGGTCACAGTTAAATGTCTCTTCTCTATATAGATCCATCCAGTCTTCTTTCCTGCTGTCACATATAGGAAGAACTGTATCTCAAAGCTGTAGGACAAGAAGACCAGTGAACTAGTCTCTGTTGTCACTTGTCCCCCAATAAATTTCTAAGGTGGTATTAAGATTGGAAAGAACAAACTGAAATAAACATGTCAGATGAGTCAGATGAGAGAACAGGAATAGGCAAGAGACAAAAGCCAGCAGTATTTCTTTTTCGTTTATTTTCTAAAAGGAACTAGGTTAGGTCATGGCAACCTGCATTATATTTCTGCCTCATCAGACAATCTCTAATGTGCTTTTGATAAGTAAATATAAAATCCGAGTTTCTGCTATGTGATGTGTAAAAGGGAAATCCTAATTTTGATGACCATTATTTCCTCTTTAATAAAAGCCTAGCAGAACTCAATGATCTTAGATGTCTTTTCCAACTTAAATAATTATATGATCTATGAATTCCAAACTTATTATTTAGGATTGGTTTAAAAAGTGGTCCCATAAACATCACAACAAAGCTGAAAACACAAGAAGTACATGAAGAAAAAGAAAGTTAAGCAAAGGGGAAGCACTTTCTCAGTGCCATAAAACCAGGAGCAGGTAGAAACAGGGTATGAGTTTGGCCATCTTGACCCCAACAACTGGTCAGCTTTACCTCCAGCCTGAGGATTTGCATGCCAGAAAGGAAGCTACATAACCCCTGTGCACAGCTGTCAGTGATTAAGGGCAGTACACAGAGACTCAGGCTTTCAACTCCAGGAGCTGTTATTGCAAATTTTCTCCATGATGGACTCTTCCACTCTTTGACACATGCAATGGTTTGAAACCACAGTTTCACCACAGTGTATGGGTCTGAATGCATATTACTCAGATGGCAAGAAAAGATCAGTGAGTTTTCTACTCACAGATGTTTTTCTGGAAAAGGTGGTTCATTGGTTCAATGTTTGAACCAAATAAAAATTTTCCATTTGGCTAAACTTTTGATGAATGTTATCCAGGGTGTCATGGTTTAAACCTTCACTGAATTTTGCTCACTCACTCCCCCTTTTTTCTTTCTGTCGTCAAAATGACTGCTGCTGCTGAACCCATGACTCTTTCCCAGTCCAGGGTGATTGGGAGGAGAACCGAAAGAATGCAACTCCCACAGGTTGAGATAAGAACAGTTTAGTAACTAAGGTATAACAAAAATCACTACTACTACAACCAATAATAATAATGACAAGGCAAATGCAAGGAAAGAATACAACAGCTCACTAACTAATTTCCACCCAGCCTGACCAAGCAGTGTCCCCCATCACCTGATACCAAGTCTAACCACGCAGTGCACATGCCCCTCACCCTTCCGGGTCTCTGCTCTCCATTTCCACATCTTGGGCATGACGTGCTGTGGTATGGAATACCTCTTTGGTCAGTTTGGGTCAGGTGCCCTGTCTGTCCTTCCTCTCAGCTTCCTCCCAGCTTCCCTTCCTCCCTGGCAGAGCAGGAAACTCAGAAAGTCCTTGGCAGCCTAAACATTCTAAGCCATAACTGCAAACACTGGTGTTATCAGCACTGTTCCCAAGCCAAAACCCAAAAACACAGTGCTGCACCAGCTACTACAAAAAAGAAAAAATGACTGCTGCTGCTGAACCCATGACAAAGGGATTATAAAAATTCTACTTTAAAATGGTATGTCCAGCTGCTACTTGCTAATTATAAATCTAGGTTTTAGAGCTGGCTTTAAAAAATATATTTCCTGGGTGCATAATATGCCATCCCAAACTTCTGTCTAGGGAGCAAACACAAAGATCCCTACAAAAGCTGGGGACTGGAGCACCTCCCGTATGAAGATAGGCTGAAAAAGTTGGGGCTGTTCAGCCTGGAGAAGAGAAGGCTGCGTGGAGACTTCCTAGCAACTTTCCAGTATCTGAAGAAGGCCTATAGGGATGCTGGGATGGACTCTTCATTAGCCACTGTAGTGGTAGAACAAGGGGTAACAGGTTCAAACTTTAATAGGAGAAGATTAGATTGGATATAAGATAAAAAATTTTTATTTCAAGGGTGGTGAGGCACTGGAATGGGTTGCCCAGGGAAGTTGTGAATGCTCCATCGCTGGCGATGTTCAAGGTCAGGTTGGACAGAGCCTTGAGTGACATGGTTTAGCATGAAAAGTCCCTGCCCATGGCAGGGGGGTTGGAACTTGATGGTCTTAAGGTCCTTTCCAAACCTAACTATTCTATGATTCTATGATAAGCTATCACACAGACTGAGAATATTCAGTCTTGTATCAAATTTGTGTAGTTAGTAAAGTAAATATAAACCCAATGTATGCTTACTTAAAGGTCTGATGGGAAAATAATGTTATTCCTGATTGCAGGAAAAGACCAGTCAACCCTAGTGTAGGGGAGGAAATCCACTGTGTCAGTTGGCTGATGTGTAGTAAAACCCAAAAGGATATTTAAGAACACTTTATATTGACCTCATTTTTCATCATATGAGAACTGGCAAGAGTGTATCAAAACATCCAATTATTACACTGTAGGTTAAAATCAGTTATTTTTGATGTAACTATTTCATTCCTCTAATAAGCGGTTTCAGTTTTTTATGTATTACAGATTAAAGACATCTGAGTTTACTGTAAAAAACCCACCTCAGTATTTCCTTTTGCATTTAGTTCCTTCTTTGTTTCATTTTTGATGACAAGCAGACTGATGAGAAGAGAAACAAATACAAAGGTCTTTGAAACAGATTGTTCTGATTACGAATGTGCTATGACTAAGGCACTTGTCTGAAACTCAATTTCTGGTTCAGTTCTTGGCTCTGCTGCATGTATCCTGCATCAGTTCACAGAATTCATCTCACTTTCTTAATCTGAAAAATAGAGGTAATTTTTGTTTTCCTGTGGTTTTGTTGGGATGTGATTTTGTCAGGATGGCTTCACTTAGAATTGTAGGTGTCACACATACAGCCCTAGATGAAAAGCAGTATCTCTACTCTCATCATCATGTGGAATGTGCTTACTTTAAGCACTGTTTATGTTCAGCTTTTAAGAGATTCTCAAATTCCTATAAATCTTGTTCTGATTATTGACATCCAATCTAACATGGAAACTGAAACCAACTGTTTGGTTCATTACTTTCAGTCACATAGCAGACAGAAACGACATTGCAATAAGCTAAGAATCAGTATTCTTCTAGCAAATATTTGAAATAACACTTGCATTGAGAAAATACAACCATTTTTAACCAGATGGCAAGTAAAAACAAGAGAAAATCATCCTGTAATGAGCATTACCTCAGCAAAAAACTGTTCTTATTTTCAGCAGTGGTCCAGCTGTGTTGCATATTGCTGCAGGAGATCTCAGGGCTGAAGTCCAGCCCTGGGACTAGTAATGTTGTCCTAGATTGGGAAATATATTTCTAATAAGTAAAAGCTTCTGTATTTCTTAATGGATCTCTTTGTTCTTTTGAAAATGTGTAGGTATTTTGAGAAGGAGTTTGTACTCACTGTCAGCCACCCAAGCCCGCTTACAATGCAATGCATAGAAGAATTCAAGCATTCTCATTGAAGTCTCAGAAATAAACATGTTTCAAAATAATTAAAATTTAGAGCTAGCTAACAAACAAAGCCAGGATATTAAATCAGTTCTAAATGAGTGTTCCATCAGTGGGATGCTATAAATGAGTAGTGTCAAACACGGTACTTTACAGGGATTTTATAGTCAAAGTTTCTGTGAGTGTCAGATTCTGCTACCTAAGTAAGGTCTCCAGATATATGTTCATTTAAATACAGTAGTCATTTCAGATTTGAAAATGTTTTGGCCAAAAGCCTTGTAATTTCTCTTTTTAAGTGTGTACAACAAAATATGTTTGCATAGATATATTCCATTGTCCTTCTATTAAGAATTATTTCATGGCTCCACATTCATAACCTGGCTTTCATTTGTTTAAATACATTGCATGTTTTAGTCAGGCACACCTGCAAGTTAATGGCTGTCTAGAGAGTCAGCCTGTAGACTGATTGGAATTTCATTTAAGACAGCAATCCAAGTGCCCTTGCCTTCTCCTGACTCCAAAACACACATGCTGAGCTTGAAATAATAGTTGTAAATGTTCTGAACGGAAATTGTAGAATGCTTTTTCCCCCACCTCCTTCTCCTCAGTGCCCCACTCAACGGAACTATGATACATACCAGCAAGGCAGGCTGGGAAATTCCACTGAAAATGCTAACACATGAGTCTTATACACTATCACTGGTCATTACCAGGCAAGGCCACTGAGAACTGTGCTGGCGTGATGAAATTCCTAGAATGATTTATAGCAATGACTATTGTGAAGGCCAATTGGTAGTGCAGCTTACACCTGAGATTTTAAAACAAGGGGACTTGTCAGCACTGAAAATACTTAGTGCTTTTTTTTGGTATTAAAGGACTTAGCTATGGCAAGGGACATCCAATATTTGTAATAACTTCTGCAGAATATCCAGTTATTTGAAATTATTTCACCCAGCTTTGCATTGCCACATTCCTATCAGATATTCTTGTGGTAACAAGAAACTATTCAAAAATGTTTATAGGCATCAGAATTTCACTGTAGACAGAAAATTCTATAAAATTCACAAAACTTAATCAGGAATCCATGGTTTATTTTTGGATTTTTCTCCTTTTTGAGAAGTACTTCAAATATTCTTATGATTTAAGAACTTAAATTATTGGAGAATAAATCCACTTTTTTCAAAGATATAGAAAAGATATGTAGAACACTGTTGTGTAGTGTGCAGTCTTGTTTTCATATAATGAAAACCAAATCTAACCATCTGCCCCAGTACTCTCTAGCATTTCTGAATAGTTTATCTTTCAAAAGCATGAAATTAACTCAGTGCTCAGTTTTCAATTGTGATAAGTTCTAGACAAAGTATAGAAAAGCAAAAGCCATCTGTATTGTTAGTTGTCCTCTTTCTTAATAAATAAGGTGATTAGATATTTTTGCAGCTATTAGGTAATAGAGGCAAAAGACAGAACTTCCTTAAGACATTTAAAGTTTTCAGGATGCAATTTTTTCCTGAAACAATGACTCTCTTTTCCTTTTCTCGTTTCAGACCTAATCAGAAATATAAACTTTTAGTAAAAACCCATCCAAATAGAACAGTTTTATAAAATAACTTTGTTTTAATTTTTGTCTACATGACTGTTAATTTCTTGGTCAAATATAATGCTTTAGCTACTGAAAAAATTTAATGGAGTATTCCATAAAATTTTTGCTTTGTAAAAAGTTGTCATATTTGGAAGTTCAGATTAGAGCTAATTTAAAAAGAGGGCTGGGGCGTGCAAAGATGAAAGGTAATATATTTTATGTGCAAACATGTTGTAAGGAATAGATAGTCTAGAGTGATGCTAGTACTATGACAAAAAAAACCAACCAGGACACTGCTGATTTTTTTTCATGTTAAAATGTAAATATTTTCTCATGTAAATCTAAGTACACATTGGAAAAAAGTTTGAAGATGACCCATATATAGAGCAGAATGAAAGTTTCTGTGGTGAATGAGGAGTGTGGTGTGTGTGGCACTAGGAAAGGTATGCAGGAAAAAGGTAGATTTTTTTTTTCTTGAGTAATTTTACTTCTCCTCTTAATTTTACTTTTTACTTAGAAAAAGAATAATTGACTTCAGGATTTAAATTGATATTTTTTTTTTTAAAGTGTTTTATTTAACATTTCAAAAGTGAAAAAGTCCCTAGATCTATTGCTGAGAATAAATACATATATTATTAATTAAATAAATAAATGCTGTAACTACAAAAGCATTACAATCTATTGTTATTCCCAGGAAACACTTCATGTGCATGAACTCTAAAGACATAAACTGAGGGTGTATATAAACAAAAGTAGAGGAAAGTGCTCCTGGCAGCAGATGGGCACAACAGAGACTTTATACACTGTCATACTTAGGCTCACTAGTGACCACCTTTTTGTTTTTGCAACCACTTAGTAGTTGACTGTGATACTTAAGCAAAGATAATACATAGAATAAGAAACACATCTTCTCTTACTGCTCCTTAAGAAGCGGCAATACTGGTTCCAAGAATAAAAACATGTCATTTTCTGCTTTAGTTATATGTTCAATTCAGTTGTAAAGATCAACAGAGTCTGTCAGGTCTGGAGATACTAATATTTCACAAAAAAACCCTCATATCAGGTTGGTGCAAACTATTCTCAATTGCTGACAGCAGCGGGCAGCATCCATCATCCAGGAATAGTGAAACATTTGGTTTTCATCAACATCTTAGTCAGTGACATAGACAGTGGGATTGAGTGCGCCCTCAGCAAGCTTGCCTATGACACCAAGCTGTGTGTTTCAGTTGATACGTTGGAGGGTAGGAATGCCATCCAGAGGGACTTTGACAAGCTTGTGAAGTGGGCTGATGCCAACCTCAGGAAGTTTAACCATGAAAAGTGCAAGGTCCTACATCTAGGTCAGAGCAATCACAGGCTCACCTATAGGTTGGGCAGATAAGAGAATCAGAGCAGCCCTATAGAGAAGGACTTGGGAATGTTGGTCAATGAGAAAATGAACATGAGCTGGTAGTGTGAGTTTGCTGCCCAGAAAGCCAACCATATCCTGTACTGCATCAAAAAGAGTGTGACCAGCAGAATGAGGGAGGTGATCCTGCCCCTCTACTCTGCTCTCGTGAGGCCTCACTTGGAGTATTGTG
>JASSUY010007116.1:23689-57713 GCA_032466535.1 Forpus xanthops | reverse complement strand
CTTCCTTCCTTCCTTCCTTCCTTCCTTCCATCCGTCCTTGATTCCTTTCTTCCTTCCTTACTTTCCTTCCTTCCTTCCTTCCCCTCTCTCTATTTTTGCCTATTTCCCTATTTCCCTCTTTCTTGTGTGTGTGTACATTGCACTGCAAATTCATATTAGTGAAGAAAGAGCTGAAGAAGAGCACTTCTTTATACTTGGAGCAGAAACTGGTGACATCTGAAGTAATGCAACACACTGAACTACAGAGCACAGACAGGAGGGCAGTAAGTTACCCTGGTTCAAAGTATGTTTAAGATAACATTTTGGTTGGCTTGCAACAGCCATGCTGTACAAGCTCACAAGCTAAGGAAGGCTGGGCCTCATTAATACTTGGATGGGAGATCTCCAGACAGCATTAAGATTTATTTCAGAAAGTTGCATTAGTGACTTCATAGTTGGCACTTTGAATTGGTGCTGTCTCAGTGCTTAGCATGCTGGTAGGGACAGAATATTGCAAGAGAAAAATAGTTGTATATTCAGCTACTTTACACAGTCTTTACTCAGCATTAAAGAAAAGTCAGATCCAGGAGATAAGAGTGAGTGTTTTAGCACTAAAAAAGCATTGTTGCTAGCTGTAAGTATAGAGGTTTTACTGTAGTGTTCTTGGCCAAGCTTTTGCTTAGGTTCCTTCTGCCCATGAGTGTGATTTCACACAGGGCTTGATTTGATCTAAACTCACATTGCTCCTCCCATAACAGGAGTGAACCTACTCTCCTCCACTACTCCCAGCTACATACTCTTTACTCTGGATGAAATGGAACCCTATAACACATAGAGGTAATGCAGAAATGACCAGACAGATCAATGAGGTGATGCAGCTGTCTGATTTAATGATGCCAGCACAAGGGATGTGATGGGGATCCAAGGGTGGGAGCAAGGTAGGGCTATTCCACTGGCCACTCTCAAACAGTCTCAAGTGATTGCTAAAGTGATGCCCTGCAGTCCCTCACTGGTTTAGTTTTGAGAAGACATTCTGATGGTCCTGTCCCAGGCCTTTCTTTGCAGGGTTATTTCCATGAACTGTCACATCCCTTCAAAGGACGGCTGCTGAGAGAATGAGTGACAGGGCTTTATTTACCTTCCACACAAAAGGTGCTGCCCTTTCACAAAATAAAAGACCTAAAGTTTTCAACTGCCTTTGTTTCCACAAAATCCAAATCCACCAAGAGTAAGAGCTCTCTTAAAATCTCCTGCAGCCTCTCGAAAGGCACCGCAGCAAGTATTGAGACCCTGGTCACAATGTGAGCTTTTAGGTTGCTACCTCAGTTTTTCAAAGTGTGTCAGGCACCCTGAATGCTGTGTGATGCACAAGAACTGTCTGTCAAGGGGATTTTTCCCTCTTTTGTGTTAATTTCTAGGGGACAGTCTAAAGTGTCCTAGTCTAATACTTGTCACCATGGTATGTGTGTATCTGTGCATATATGTGTCTACACACATGTATACATAATTATAAACATAAACATGTGCACACACAAACTCTTCTGGCAAAAAAGGAGGGATAAGCTGCTAATTACAGGAGCAATTCTATCACTGTATGAAATTTAAAACTTAGTATTTTACTCAGAATATTTTATTATTATATTTGCTCAGCTTCGATAGATGGCAACTTCAATGAAAGAGAGGAAGAAAAACCAGACCTCTGCACCAGCCAGTGATGGGAATGGAAACACCTCTGTGTCCCATCCAAATGTAATCTCCAGACCAGCCTTCCCTCACACTGCTCTTTCAGGCAGCGATACGTTGGAAAGGATTTCACAGCTTCAACTGTTTTTTCTATGCACAAGAGAGATTCCTGGTCTCAGCTGTGTAAATGTTTTAACTGAGATTCATGCTTGGCTATTCAGGTCATTGCTTTCTCTTCCGGCCCACACAGGCCAAAATGAATCTATATAAGCATAAAGTGTCCAAAATCAACACAGTATTTTTCACTTGAACACACCCATGGCACGTGGCTAACTCAAAGTACAGGTTACAGTGCCAAGCAGTAGATTTGTACATTTGCCTGATATGAACTTAGCATGATTTATAAGAAAAGATGCAATAGCCCTGTTGTGTGCCTTTGCAAATCTGACTTGGCAGAAACTCCTTCCAACAGAGGAACCCAAGGAAACCAAACTCTTCCTTCTGCCTTAAATAAGGACTAATCTAACATAGGAAGTGTTCTCAAAATGTGTAATTTGTATTCAGAATTACCATGTATTTCTTTCTGAATTCAATAAAACTCTAGCTCCTTTACTGGAAGAATAAAATAATTTTCCTTCTGGTCTTTCAACTTCATTGTTAAGGATTTTAGGGAGACTTTGAAACTCATAAAATCATAGACTGATTTGAGTTGGAAGGGTCCTTAAGATCACCCAGTTCCAAACCCCTGCCATGGGCAGGGACACCTTCCACTAGACCAGGTTGCTCAAAGCCCTGTCCAACCTGGCTTTGAACACTGCCAAGGATGGGTCATCCACAACTTCCTTGGGCAGCCTGTCCCAGTGCCTCACCACTCACCAGCTCAACAAGATTGAAACACCTTTAGTTTTAGAAAGACTTAGGTAGCTTTAGAGTCAGGTTTAGCTAATGCAAAAGTCTTGCACAGATTGCGTTCCCACATATTCTCTGGAACTCTTTGCAACATCAAATGAAAAGAATGAAATCCAAGGCATATGCTCCTGTGGTGCTAAGACTTTCCTTTTGTGACGCTTTCCTAGATGTTTATTTTTAAATTTCAGTGTAATCATAAAACCAGGAACTTGAATACTATTTTTACTAAATAAACGAGAAGGTCATGAGTTTTTTTTGTGATCCAAACTTATCCTTGTTGCTTGAGACTGCAAGGCTAACTGATTGTTGGCCCCCCAGAGAAGGGCTTACAAACAAATATTTGTGTTGCCACTGTTTGCAGCTGGTTTGGTTCATGGGTTTTGCACTGTACTGGGCTCATCTACACTTGCCTGCTGGCATGTATAAGGAAGGCAGAAGGCTTTGCTACTGTCTGAGAGACCTTGATAAATAAAACTAGATAGCTCTGGCCTTGGTACAGGAGCATTTACCATTTTAAGTCTAAAAGAATATGTATATAATAAAAAAACCATAGTTTTTCTGCAATTGATCTTAATAACAGGAGGAGGAGGGCTTCCATCTTTCCCTAATGTGGACAAAAAAAAAAAAAAAAAAAAAAAAAAAAGAAAAAAGAAAGATCTAGAGCTGAAAGAGTGATGCAGCTGTCTCAAATCATCTTTATTCGTGCATCATGGTCACGGTCACACCATTGCCACAAACTCCCCTTCTCTTTGCCAGCTGCAGGGTATAGAGGGAGTTGCTGCCTATCAGCCTTACCATACAAGGACCATCAACGTGTCTTGTCTACAGCAAAGGAATGCTCAAGCTGCTAAGCTATTTGGTAAGCCTCACATTTTCTTTTTTCAGCTTTATAAATCTATATAGGTATTCTATCTTTGCACTTCTTTCCAACAGCATTTATTTCCACAGATCTGGGTCAAAGCTGGCAATAGCTGAGACAAAAAAACCCATGATTTTTTGCTAGATCAGTTCTGTCAGAGGAAAAAGTATGAAATATTTCTCTGCTTTTGTTAAGGACAAAGTTGCAAGCTGCTCTAGCAAACTGGAAAACTGCTGTATTCATCTGCTAACCTTTATTTCTTGTGCAATTGGATGGAGGGAATGGCTATTGCTCCTTTTTCTTCCATGTATTACGTTTGATCTGATGTATCCTCTCTATTGCTCCTTTTCCAGGTAGAAAAGTCCTCCTAGTCTACTCAGTCTAAAGTTGTACAGAAACCTCCCATGCTTTTGACCATTCCTGCTGCCCAGGTATACTTCCTTTCTAGTTCTATCAAGGTATTTCTAGAACTGGTTTCTATTGCAATATAATGCAATATAACTTCTCTTTGCTTTTAATTTACCTCCCAGTAATTCCCAAATGCCTTTTATATAAAACTGTAGAAAAGAACTCCATGCAGGCACTTCCCAGTACAGAAATCTTTAGGGTTTTTTCTCTTCTTCTTATGTGTTATTTTCGATTTACTGACTTTGAACTCAATCTACTATTTTATTACCCTGCCAGCAGAAGCTCTTCCCAGTCATAGTTCTGGGTACCTTGAATAATTTTGTAGCAACGGAAGACTGCCACCCATAAAATGCTGAATAATCCAAAATCACTAGCCTTTGTTGCCACTGCTCACAAAAGAGAACAAGTCTCACTAACGCTTTGATTTTATATGCCTATCGTATTAAGGGGATATTCAGTCCATCTATCTTTCATGTAACGCAGAGAAAGAGCAGATAAACAGAAAAGCAGACTCACTGACAGAAGATCATGTCCATACTATGGAAGGGATTTGCATATTGAAGCTGAAGTCTGTGTGAAATGAAATAAATAGCCTAAAAGCACCAATGGTGCAGGTCAATTATATCAGCAAGTATTAATGAAACCAAGCATCTCTTTCTCCACCTGCCATCTATGTACAGAAGAGCCTGATGTCTCTGCAGTCCCCCAGGGGCTGTCCTAAACTGAAGTTACTAGGGATTTATCACCACCAATATAATAATACTCTATAATTTGTAAGCCTAGTTGCTGGACTTTTCATGTGTATTATCCATTGCATCAGAAGATAAACCTTGGGCTATGTAACTGTGGCAATCCTTCAGTGATTCCACTTTGAAAATATGTAAGAGAAGCTGCATACGGTGTTTGATTATTTTATGTAGTGAAAATACATGAGATTTACTCTCAGTTGTTGAACCAGCCCCCCTTTCTTACCTTCATGACAATTACTTGCAACATCTGTCAATGTTTGTTGAGAAGTGCACCAAGACACAAAGGGCGCTAGGATAATTACTCTGAGCTATGTACTCCACTGTCAGGATGCACTTATCTTGGCTTTGAAAAAATATGTTCAATGGGAATAAGATAAAACCATGTGACTTTTTTATGGTTTAGAAAGTATATGTTGGCAAAGGCTTGTCTCTAACAAACAGCTTCTTCTTTAACTAACACCAGGGGAAAACCCATCATAACACTTAAACTATTGTAAGACAATAAGCTATTCTACCTAAATAACATATGGCATCTTTCTCAATTCAACCTGCAGTATATCACTTTGACAGACTTCAAACCGTCCTCACAGTCACAAGGGACAACGCTGACAGATACAGAACTCAGGAAAGTAAAAGGAAAATTTCCAATTGTTTCAATAGCAACAGATCCTATCAAAAAGAAGGAAAAGGATAAAACAATGGAATTTCAACTGATGGGCATAGATGATCCTTCTGCTGCCACAGAAAACTTAATGTATCTGCTGACAACTGCAGAAAGATGTATTTCCTTCAGGAATCATTTTTCTTTTCTTTTTTTTTTTAATACTTGTATGCTTAGGGACAGTTCAGTTTTAATGCCCAGTTAGTGTCAAAAAAAAAAAACAAAAGAAGCACAATTTGCTTCACTTCCAAACTGAAAGAAAATCCAATGCACAATATGTTTATTATTTTAATATTTGAAAGTGGCTCATTAAATCTGTGAGAAATGGCAATTAATAGCAGATATAAAAGCAAGCAGCACAAGAGCCCCAGTCCTGCATGTACTTCTGTGACAGGATCTGGAACTGCCTACTGAAATAACTGCAATGGACAGCGTTTACATGTCTGAAGCACATCTTTGTATGGAAATATTTGCATGACCTGGGTGTTAAGGCACATGTTTTCACAGAAGATGACATTTTTCCACCTATTTAAAGCTTGATTAAAATCCCTTTTAAGTTGATGGTAAAGGTCCACATACCTGTAGAAAACAAATTAAGTCTGTAACAAAAACTCACCACCCTCAGGTGTTTAATCCAGCAGTGAGTACTGGCTTGTCTTGATTGGGCAAATGTGTGCCTGATGGTGCTCCGGCAGGGCTATTTAGAGCCTGTAACATACCTAATTGCACACTGGGTCTAAATCACTAATGCTGGGTGTCTAAAGCAACACAGAAAGGTCATCTGCCTATGAATAGACTGGTAGGGGAGGTTGTAGAATGGGGGGAAATAAGGGGAGACCAAACCACCTGTCACTACTGAGTTGCTGTGGAGCCCTTACTTTGAGACAAGAAAAGGAGGAGGCTGCCATTGGCTGTATCCAACTTTGACCCAAGTTTGCATTTGAAAAGGTAATTTTGCTATCTCTCCCACTGCAAAGCAATCTGCAATACACATTTGCCTTTGCATTGCTCTTTAAAGACGAGGATTTGAGCTACATGTTCTAGTGGAAGGTGTTCCTGCCCATAGCAGTGCGGTTGGAACTACATGAAGGTCCCTTCCAACCCAAAAAATACTATGATGGTATGATTTTCTCTTTTTCAGACTGACACATATGAACAGCTCTAGACAACCTTCCCTTCTTACAGACAAAACCGAGAACAGTAAAAGCCTCTGCAACTCACACCATCACACTGCAAACATACTGAACAGAAAAAGCAAAACTGCTAATTATTCTGCTTGCTCAGTAGGTATAAAATGATTTCTTCTGCCCCATTTCCCTTTAACACCCTAGAGAGTTAGAAAGAAGCAAAACCAACACAGTGTATTTTAAATGAAAATATTACTAACTGAATTAAATTCCTCAGATATTAAATTACCTCACTTGCCCATTTTGTTAATTGATGGTAAAGGAGACTTGCTCAGTACTTGGCCAGGGCAATCTTCTGTTCAGACTTATAATTTGGGTGGCTGTGAAAACCCTGTGTATACTTATATGTATATACACATAAGTAAAGTTATAATCATATTATGAAATCAGTGACTAAAAATTTCAGGCCTTTGTGACTGATTAGCATCACAGGCAATCTCAGGCACCAGAATTGTTCCAAGTATTACAAGAAACGTTACAAAGCTGAAGTTGTCCTAGCACAACCATATTACATCCTTAAGAATGACAGCATTTATGAAAAGGTTAGCATTACTACTAGAGTCTTCTTATAACACTTGGCATGACAACACAGCACTGTTAGGAGTAGTAAAATCCTCTGTGAGAGACCATGTCAAGGTCTCCTGAGCCATTGAGTCATTAAGGTCATCCTGAGTAGTGTAAGTCTTCTCTGGAGAAAATGTTTGGGTCTATGACAATAAGTAGGGGCATGGGGAGTATCTAACCCATTCATGCAGGTCTGAACTTCCCTTTCCAGGGAAGTGTCCTCAGGGATCCAACCTCTATGGCACTGCGAAGCACTTTGATGGGATGCCATATGTGGCAGACCAGTTCAGGAAGCTGTTATGCACCTAAAATTAAAAAGGATTTCCTTGTGCTTATAAGACAAGAATTCAGAGAGAAGGTTTATTTTCCAGTAACTACAGTGCTCTGAAATGCCTTGATGATGTGTCCATAATAACTATGCAATAATCCTCCTAATAGCCTTAAAGGTCCCATAATATATTCCACAGTTATAATGTGGGATATGTGTCCATTTTGAGAAATGACTGACAATTTAAATAATTTTACAAAATAGTCTCAAGTGTACAAGTAAGTAACTGTATGGTTCTGTAGAAATACATGTGTAAAAAAATAATGCCAAATCTTGAGAAATCAATGGAGCGGTAATTTTACTGAATGGCTGGCTGAAACAATCATTTTGAAAAATGACTGGAAATTTTAGTCATTTTGCAAATGACTCATGTTGCAATGTGAATAGAACATACTTATGTGTTTGCAACTGAATTTAATGCCCAAGAAAATGAGGGACTAACAAGCAATCACTACTTCCTGGATTTGCTTCCCCTCACTCTGAACTTCTCAGACCCAGTAATCCATCTATCTCTTCACTTGAGCTGTCCCTGCTATGTTAACCATAAGCTTGCTGGTAAGATGATTTTATATTGGATGTTCACTACACAGAATTCTGTAATTCTGTTTCACTTCTGTTTCTAGTAAATGCAAGAACAGCTGTCTCTGGGCTGAGAGAGTGATATGCCTCCTTGGCTGCTTCTGCTAATCTGACCCAAATGCATCTGCAGTTTGAAAAATTAGCAGAATGTCCAAATGCCAGAAATTCTACAACTAAATATGCAAACAATTACCATTCGCAAATACTTGTGTGAATGTGTGTGTGTGACCCTGTGGGTGTGCATGTGCATGCCCAAAGCAAATCCACACCCACATGGACTGCCGTTAATCACTCTGGGATGTTTATTCCTGGCCCATGAGGATGCATTCAAAGAACAAATATTTGGGTTTGGAGTGCATTAAATTACATTCAAAAAAAGAAAAATGTGTTTCTTGAGGGAGGAGACCCCTCACAACCACACAATGGGTTTTCTCTTCTATGGTGTTAAATAGGCTGATTGGTAGAAACTACTAAAGATGACTGCCAAGCTGTAAACTGTGTAGGACAGAGACCATCTCTTCTTACACATGCAAACAACATGCAGAATCCAGTTTATGACCATTGGCAGAGCCTTGATGAAGGCTTTTTCCAAGTCTCCAAGTCTTTAGACTCCAAGTCTTTAGTCTCCAAGCCTTTCCACTCACCCTGTCCTCAGTCATGACAGTAGCTTAAATCACTTACGCCAGCTTGCTTAGTTCATCAGATTGATGACATTATGAAAAAAATACAGAACATGTGGTGATCACTTGAAAGCATTTATACTAGAAGTTTTGATTCTTGCTAGCAGGCTAGTGAAAATGAATACACACATCTGAAAACTGACACACATATTGGCATCCACACATCTGAAAATGAATGTACATGTTGGCATCCACTATGCAATGCTTCTGTAGCAGCCCAAAGAAACTCAAAGCCACTTGGAGGAAAAAAGCAAAAGGCTCAGCTATGCTCAGCCTTTATCCACCTTCTATTGGATGCAGGGTGTTAAGTTCGGCATTCTCCTAACTTCTCATGACTGCCTCACCACAGCATATCTCTTTATTAATCTTCAGGTAGCTGGAAAGTAGTCATCA
This sequence comes from Forpus xanthops, assembly GCA_032466535.1. Taxonomy (NCBI): domain Eukaryota; kingdom Metazoa; phylum Chordata; class Aves; order Psittaciformes; family Psittacidae; genus Forpus; species Forpus xanthops. The sequence continues at coordinate 48,734 of JASSUY010007116.1, read as the reverse complement.
GAGTAGCATAGCTGCATGTAGGAATGGGCCAAGATTTGTGGTAATGAAAGAAATGAAAAGAAGCCAGAGGCAGTAATCTTTTTGGTTTGGAACAGTTGTAGCTGGAAGGAGATGTTTGCCCATCATCTTAGTTGCTTTTTGTTTTGTTATTACATAAACCCAAACACCAGGAAAATTCAACTATTACCTGTATAGGAAGAAAGAATAATTGAAGGCAGTTACTTAAGTGAGGCTGGAAGAGGAGGTTCATTTAGATTTGTGAACCTTGTGTAATTTATGGTCCATGATGGACCAATGGACCATGATCCAGGCTACATTTCTGAAATGAAATGACTGATGATTGTTAATTCACATGATGGTCCAGCTATGCAGGAAAAGGAAGACTGCTTTCATTTTACTGCTGTCAGATAGTCTCACTCTCAGTTTCATGTGGGAAATGCTCAAAGAACCAACTGCAAGAGTGACCCTGAATCTCCTTGGACTGACAACATCTTCATATTGTGGAGTTCCTCCTCTGACTGCATTATCAAAGAGAAAAAAATCAGGACACAGGTATGAACTTACATAAGTTTTCTTTCAAGAAAAGGTATCCTTAAGTACCAAAATATCACCCTCCTCTTGTTGAGTCCTTTTCTCCTTAGTCTGCACTTACATTGCACTGAATCTTTTTTTTTTGCAATACCAAGTTACCAGTTTCTCAGATCCTACCAGCACTGTACTGAGTATAAATAAATAAATAAATAAATAAATATTTCTGGAGGCTGCTGACAATCAATACCCTTCACAGAAAGTAAAATGATTAGATCGAATCCTTAACAGACCTGGAGAAAATTTGTTAGCCAAACACAGGTATGACTTGGGTGAGTTTTCTGAAGCACACATGTACTTGAATTGGGTTCTGAACTAGAACAGTAGGGCTATAAAATACTTTCCAAATATTTATTTTTAGGGAGAAGACAATCCATGGTTAGAGGAATTGCTTGCATAAAAATACACAGGATAACACACCTCAAGCATGAGTTAAACTGAACTTGATCAATCATGAAATCCATTCATTCTTTTCAGTCTGAATCATATTTTAAAATTTTATATATCACATCCAAACATATATAACGTACACACACACAAAACCACATATAAATTTGAACATAACATACATGTATACATGAGCTTCAATGTGCGTAATAGCTGTCAAATAAAGAGAACTTTTGTCTGCTGATGTTAGCATATTGACCTGGATATGAAGTAATGATGATACATCTTCAGAAGTAAGGGATCAGTTTCTTCAGAGCAAATTTACTCAACAGCTAGAAAAATGAATATACAACATTGAACAAACTGAAAACAGTCTCAACTTTTGTTGCTTCCCAACCACCATGACAATATTTGGAAACCACCTGTGAAACGTACACAAGGACTGTCATAATTTCTTGGGTTTGCTGCTTACTTTTTCCAAAAAGGGACCTTCAGACCTGTGCACCTGGAGGACACCATGCACAGTGAAATGGAAACTCCTCAGAAATACTTCTTTGCCTCCAACCCTAACAAGAGCTCTTTGGGGATGTAAAAGTTCAGTAATACTGAACAGCTGTGAGGGTAGCCCAAATACAATACCCAGAATACCTTTCCAAGCCTGTTGTTTTTGGTTTTTCTTTTAAAAAATTATCAAAATGCTTTAATGCTACTTCACTTGGATATTAAAAAAATATTATTAAATGGAAGAAAGTCTTTTCAGAAGACTTTGAGCTTTAATGCGTTTCGCAGAACACCCAGTCAGAGAGGAATGAAGGTGCAAAAATCCTGCCAAGGGCTCAGTGAATGGATAAAGTGTTAGAGGTGATGTGTGTTTTCAGAAGACATTAGACAGTATAATTTCAAAATTAGGACAGGACGCTCTTCCCTTTTCAATCTGAAGACCAAGTGTTAAAGCATATGGTCACCGTGCACAGGACAGACTGCACCCTGAAAGTCCTACTCAGTCAAGATGTTCAAGGGATGAAATGGATGGGAAAAAGCAGATTCTCATCTTGGGCTCCTTTAGGTCATAACATATACTTGAAAGTTTCTGTTTAGTATACATGCTTCTCTTCTTCAGATGCTAGATACTAGTCTATGTCTATCAGGGTAAATCAGTATATATTCTGACTTATACACATTTTAGAGTTCCTACACATCTTGCTTAAAAGGACACAAATTCAAACCCAGGAATCCATTCTCTGATACTAACAACACTAGCTAAAAAGTTGATGGAGCTACGCTGATTTTAACCATGATACAGGAGGGAAATTAGAAACTCTAGAAAAGAATGTGCTCAAATCCTTATTCTGTATTTGAAAATTTGGAAGACTGATGGGGAAGGAGTAAAGCCAAAATCTAGATGTGAGTTTGGCAAGTGGTACAAATCTCAGCTCAAACCACTTGGGATCTTCAAACATTCAAGTTTTGTTTCCAAATCCGTTTCTGGGCCTTGAGTACATATTGAATCTGGAGTGAATAAATAAATCACTACACCAAGAGAATAATTTTTTAAACTTCCCTTATATGTGGTGAGATTTTTTTTTATATTTAGTCATTCTTGATACCTGCCTTGCAGACAGGATTTACAGCTGTCTTGTTTCTTGGAAACTCTTTTGTCTGGCCATTGCACCTTGCTGTTTTCTTTCTAGCCAGCAGGGAATGCTGGTGTATGGAAGTAACTCTCCCTCTATCATACAGAGAAATGCCTCTTCCTCAGCTAAGAAAGCAGAGAAAACATTCCCTGCACACTTTGGAATTTATTTGTTTCTGGAACAGTGATGTTCAGACAAAATGCCAAACTGTTTTTTAAGTGTAGAGTACTCTTACCTTAGTCTACCCTGCCTTGCTAGGGTAGTCTTAAAGTAGGATGCCCTATTTCACAGCACTTGCTATTAATGCTTCAGCCAAGAAGGATCTTTATGCTGCAGTTGTAGAAAACCTAGCTTGTCTCTAGGCTGGAAGACATACTGGTCTAACTTGCCAGCCTCTATTCTTAAAAATGTAAACGATCCAAAGATCTCTCAGACCTTGACATGATATGACAAAGCAAAGGTATTTATGTCCCATGATTATTTTCCCTTGTCAGACCCAGTGAGGATAACATGCAGATGTACTTTAAGACCTTCAGTATTCTCAAGGGAGAAAGCCCTCTTGGCAAGCATCCTTACTTTTTCAATAAACACAAGGTTTTCTAGGTTTTAATTTATAGCACTGAAAGTATCTTTTTCATGCTGTAGTCGATGATACTGAAAGCTGGAAATTAATAGTACCATAAAAACCCCCTAAAGTCTTGTTTCCAAAACTTGTACACACTCTTTATACTTTTTGAATGAGAAGATATTTGGGAGCAGATTCTCCAGAGTAATAGCTCCAAGATAAATTTCCACAGGGACATTCTTCACTTTGCACTCAAAAACCTCAGTCCCCAAGGAAAAAGCTGCACCATACTTAACTGCACCCCTCAAGAGTGGAAGTGTCTGCCAAAGGAGAGGGGAAAGAAGGATGATACTGTTTTTGGGCTGCAGTTGCAAAACTGATGGGAGAGAAAGGAGGCAGTGCAGCTGTGGCAGAGAAATGCACAAGTTTTATCTGACTTGACTTCCCAGATCATAAATCTGCTGATCTTGAAGGGCATCCTCATTCTTTGACAACCATTCACAAGCCTCTGGCAAGCACTAGCTTAGGATCATTGCCAAAATCTACAACAGCTAGGGCTGCAGTTTGACAGCTTGGCAAAGAGTGGATCATGGCAGAGTTTCTGCTATCCCGGTGTTTTATGTCTCTGCCTCAGCTATGAGTACACCAAATGCCCAAGCAGAATTGAACCAAAGGAATGGTCAGATTCTCAAATCCTGTGCAAGATGCCATATCATGAGACAGGTGATGTGGCTGCTACACAGGGCCATGTAACAGGGGAGGCATCAGGTTGTGTACCACCAGGAAGGAGGTGCTGGAGTTAGAAGGAGAGAATACGTTCTCTCCTGGGACTCCTGAGTCTCGGGTCCTACCAGGTGTCAGGCACTCCAGCTATAATACTACAGGGCCATTGTCATCTAATACATACATATTTATACACACCTATACACAAACTATACAATAGATCCAGCTAATGACTGAATTGTAGCGGTCAACCATTAGCCTGGTAGAGAAGGCACTGATTAGGATGGCCCTCAACACAAGAAGGAGGTAGAGCTGTTAGAGTGAGTCCAGAGGAGGGCTACAGAGATGCTAAGAGGGCTGGAGCACCTCTCCTACAGCCTGAGAGAGCTGGGAGACCTTAGTGTGGCTTTTCAGTATGTAAAGAAGGCTTATAAGAGAGATGGAGAAAGACATTTTACCAGAGACTGCAGTGATAGGAAAAGCAACAATGGTTTAAACTGAGAGGGCAGGTTTAGACTGGACATAAAAATGATGAGGGTGGTGAAGCTCTGGCACAGGTTTCCCAGAGAAGTTGTGGATGCTCCATTATGGGCGTCCACATAATAGGGTATCCTGGTACAAGGCCAGGTTTGTTCCAGGCTTTAAGCACCCCAATCTAATAAAAGATGCCCCTGTCCATGGCGAGAGGGTTGGACTAGGTGATCTTTGAAGGTCCCTCTTGACCCAAAGTGTTCTGTGATTCTTTGATTCTGTCTCTGTGATATCAAAAGTTTTACTTCATGATCAAATACCCATAAGAACCAGTTTCACTATTAGCTAAGCACCTTGCTGTTGGTTTCAATGTTGACTGTTTTTTCCTGAAACTCCTTGTATTATCTGGGAAGGAATCCAAACACCACTGAAAGATCAGTTATGACAAGACAGACCTATTTATCAGCTTCATAATACAGGGCACCAGTATACACACCATCCTGACATTTCATTCCCTTTGTTTCCTCTCTAAGCCTCCATCCTATCATTAACAGTTCTCCCTAGGACTTCTGGAGCACCTTCTCTGCCACAGCCATGAGAGGCTGACTTCTCTACATGCAGACTACTTTCCTCTCTTTTTGCAGACTTCCCGCCAATAATGGAAGATCTGTTAGTGTTAGATATGAAGTTTTTACAGGAGCTAAAGCTGGAATAGGTCCTACCACAAAGAAGCTCCTGAATTAAAGGCAAAATAAAAATATGTAATAAGTAGGGGTTTCTTGTCCTTTTTTTTTTTTTTTCTATTTCTCTCTCTCTGAATAGGCCACATTTTCACAGACAAGCAATAACCCAGGAAGAATATAACGAATACTACTGGATATTGCTGTATTTAAACACTGAGCTCCTATTCTGATGAAGGCAGCTAGGCAGAAATAGGGCTGAAAAGCAGTTCCTGTGGAACTGCAGTCTTAATTTTTAGAATAGGATACGTTGGAAAGAAGTGTTATTTTTAGAGATGTAGTTTATCAGGGAAATCTTAGCCTGCAGCTGAAATATTACTTTCATGATGTGTATACATGGATTTTTATGAATGGTTCTTAATGGATACATTTTGCTTCCAAGCCAGGGTTGGTGACATTTAAAATTATAATAGCAGCATTATGAGGAATAACCTGGTCCAAGAACCCTTTAGAGCCATGAGCACACATAGCAGATGCCTAGCATTTGCACATAGCAATAGCTTTTCCATTTACCAGGGTGCACAGGCCCTGCACAAAATCTCAACAAAGCTGCATAAGAACCCAGCCACCATGTTAGCTGGGTTTCTTGGGCTGCTTCTCCACTGTTCCATCTCCTCACTGAGCATACAGTAGTAATTTTCCATGCCTGTAGGTAGAGCTCATTCAAAGATCACAGGCCTCCCTGATACTGCTAAAGCTTTGTACCCCAACACTCCCCTGCCCTCAGAAAAATGCACTTTATGCAACAGTTGAGTGTTGCTGGCCTTCAGTGTCTGTCTCTCAGTGGGAGCACTTCAAAAGTTCAGTATCTTTTATGCCAGGTAATCAAGCCTACAGTATGATCTTCACATATCCATCAGGACCATGGCTGAGTGCCCCAGGTATAGCTTCCAACAGTGAGACTCTCCCTCTATCTTTTTTCTCTTCTTTTTTCTTTGTTTACTTTCCAGGAGTTGTCTGAAGTGTTTCCAGTCTGACTTTACACGGCCACAGTTCTGATCTTTCTTTCTTCCTTCCTTCCTCTTTTTTTTTTTTTTGTCCTTTTTCCATGGGTAGCCTCACTTGAACCTCCCAGCAGCTTAACAATGAAGTCTGCTGACTTGCAGCATCTCCAGGGAGTAGATTCAGTCAGCCTCTGTCTGTGGGTCTCTTCAAAGAGCTCCAGCAAACTGGCAGCTTGCTCTGCTTTTAAATACATAACTGAACAAACTGAATGTCAGCACAGGATTGCTGGTGGGGTGGTGAGCGAAGAACTGGATTCGTGAGGGAAGGTGTGCAAGGGAAGGTAGAAGGGTCTTGAAAAATACCCTGGAGATATCTGTAGATATACCACAGGGAGCAACCTGAGGTGGGGAGTGCAATCTGCAAGACACTGAGATTTTATGAATTTTATAATGATATAGAGGAACTTTAAAATTTTGAGTTAACTTGAAATGGGTCATTTTGGTTTGGGTTGTTTATCCCTTTAGAGCCTTTCTTCCCTCGCTTTTAATGAAATACGGACTGATTTTTTTCCAAAGGTCACCTTGGAGTAAAAGAAAGTTTCATTTCAGGATTGATGAAACACAACATTTCAGCTTTCCATAAGCAACACATTTCCATTTTTAAACATGTTGAATTGCTTTTTCTTGATAATATCAAAACCCTTCCCTCATTACTTTTACTGGGAAAGATTCCTAAATTTAAGTGGATTCATGAACAGCTTTAATTTCTCCAAAACTCTGTTTGTGGCTGGATTTACTATCTGTCAAACACAGGAGCCATATGGTGCCAACAGACTTTGTGAAGAGCAATCCCATGGCAAGAGCAATCACCCTGGGACCTTCTGACTCTGCCAACTGACTTCATGTTGGCCTTTACCCAAGGCAAAATTCTTAAAGGTATTTTCACAGTCATTTTATTTTATTTATTTAGTTTTTAAAGGTGCCAAAATAACCTAGGCATCTAGTACACACACTGACATAATTTCCTGATAACTACAGCTACTGAGGATCCTGGGGTGACATAGGATGGTAGAGCTCCCCTTGCACTTCTTCACTGCCTTGTTATGCTATATTCAGGGTGCAAAACTGAGCAAACAAGTAACCCAGCATTGCTGCTGGACTCGAGATCTGGCACCCAGAGGCAGCTCTAACCAGCCTCTGACAACTTATTAGAATTAGTCACTACATGGCAAACTGGTAACCCATTGTACTAATTAAAGTGATAGCATAGAAAAAACATCTAGTTGCAGAAGGTACTACATAATTTAGAGTTGTTTCAGGGAAATGAATCCAAACCATGGCTAAGGAAAGGCCAAAACACTAGAGTGTGGTTTCGGTAAGCCTCCTTGGATTAAGATCTGCTCGGAAGAGCACTGGCAATCTTCATTCCTTCCTCACTGTCACTGAGATACTGTACTCCTGGGTCACCCAGTGGCACACATAATTAACCCATTGGTACAATTATACTCAGGTAGTTCTGGGATGTTTTTTTTTACACTGTACAAAGTACAGATTGTGATTGCTCTGGGGGAAGGTACTTTCACTGTCACTGTACAGATGGAGAAGGTGAGGAAGCTGTCAGGAGACATTTGTCCAGGATCACACACAGCTGCAATACAAAAGAGAGGCTGTCACACAATACCAAAAATATTTTCTTCTCTTTTCTGACCTTGACCTTTGGATGTTGGTAATATTCCACACATTTGTAACAGTCTGTGAGCTCCTCAGAGCAGAAACTGCCCTGTTGGTGTGCTCACACTGCAGAGACATGACCACAGGTACAGACACATCCAATTTTCTCATCCTATCTTCATATGGGAGGTGCTTTAGTTCCCTGATCATCCTCGTGGCCCTCCTCTGCACTTGTTCCAACAGTTCCATGTCCTTTTTATGTTGAAGACACCAGAACTGCACACAATACTCCAAGTGAAGTCTCACAAGAGCAGAGTAGAGGGGCAGGATCACCTCCTTTGACCTGTTGGTCACGCTCCTTTTGATGCAGCCCATGATATGTTTGGCTTTCTGGGCTGCGAGCACACACTGCTGGCTCATGTTCATTTTTTCATCGACCAGCACCCCCAAGACCTTCTCTGCAGGGAGCTGTTCAGCCTGGTGAAGAGAAGGCTGCGTGGAGACCTCATAACAGCCTTCCAGTATCTGAAGGGGGCCTATAGGAATGCTGGGGAGGGACTCTTCATGAGGGACTGTAGTGCTAGGACAAGGGGTAATGGGCTCAAACTTAAACAGGGGAAGTTTAGATTGGTTATAAGGAAGAAATTCTTTCCTGTAAGGGTGATGAGGCACTGGAATGGGTTGCCCAGGGAAGTTGTGAATGCTTCATCGCTAGCATTGTTCAAGGCCGGGTTGGACATAACCTTGGGTGGCGTGGTTTAGTGGGAGGTGTTCCTGCCCATGGCAGGGGGGTTGGAACTAGATGATCTTGAGGTCCTTTCCAACCCTAACTGTTCTATGGTTCTAAGCTATCCTTTATGCTGCCCCACTCACAGATGCAAGTGGAGCAACAGCGGCACAAATTTCAGGGAGCACCAACTACAAAAGCATGCTAAAGGAAGAGTCTTGGATGAGGTCACAAATGTAGCTTAAAGTTATCTCAAATTCTACAATCACATCTCTACATTACATTTTAGACATAACTACATCTACTTTACTGACTTCTTGTGTTGTTTAAAGCATTATACACATACACATTACTAAACACATACACCACCCTAAATATAGAATATATGAATTCATTGTCCAAAATGACAGCCTGACTTTTGCGTTGGTATTGAGTTTCCCTTGCAGTACCTGGGAATTACAAATTAAAGGATGTGAAGAAATTATTAATATGCCTGAGCTCTGAACAGCTGGATTTTTCAGAGCTGTCAAAATGCAAACTCTCCTTATGTAAAACTCTTTTGTTGAAACAGTTATATACTACTCTCTTATTATATTCATTGTTAAGAATTCTTAATAACTTTTTTGTTCAGTGATAGTAACCCAGATGGTAAAAGTTCTCCTTTGCAAATGAAATCACATCTTTAGACCAAGAACTTGAACGTGAGCCTTCCACACCTCGGTGAAATGCTGCACCAGCTTCACCCTCCCCTAGCACAAGGCTCCTGCTACACAAGCAGTAACCCAGAGATGCCTGTGCCACCTCTTCTGGGGCAGATAGCGCTCTTAAGCAGAAATCCTTCCCTGGACTTGGCAAAATCTTTCCTATTAAAGCTGCCGGTAGTGACAAATTCCAAGAAAAGTTCATGTTTATGATAAGTCAGTGCTTTGTCAAGCAAAGCATTTTTTGCTGAAAAATCCTTTCACTGCTCCCATCTTGTCACTGCCCAGCTCTGCAGTCCTCTGGATTTGAGGAGGTAGGGGTGGGTATGCAACAAATTCAATCCTCTCCTCTGGCTGCAACCCTAGCCTGCAGGTTACTATATGGGCGCAATGGCTGCATCCTTCCTCCAGCACAGAACTGGGGAATATTTCAGCAGAGAGGCTTACCGAGGTGCAATTCCCTCCACAGTACCTGTGCCTTCACTGACTTCTTTTCACTATGCTTTACAAGCAGCAAGTACAGCACTGCCCATTGTGAAACACTAAGTTTCCATGATGCTGTAAACCCCCTTAAGACATGAATTTTTAAGTGGAGTTTCCTATAAGGAATTTAAGCTAGAATTCTTGGAGTATGTATCCTGTGCATAGACAGGGGTGCTAGGGTGCTTGAAAAGAGAGTGAAGTCATAAAATAAATGACTTTGTCAACAGTCCCAGTGAAACTGTCATCTGTAAGAAACTCTGCTTGGTCAGACACTTGTACGGGCACTTGTTATCTTTGCTGACACTGCATCTGTTTGACCAGTTCTGTAAATAGGGAGATGAATTCAGTTTTCAAGCTGTTAAATTTTCACAAGCAGCCAGTTTGCACTGGAAATACTCACAAACTGTCGTCTCATACAATGAACATAACAAATGAAGCATCTCTACCCTGACAGAAGAGTGTATCACACTGTCTTACAAAGTGTAATTTTTCAAGTCCCAAAAGAACTGAGAGAAAAGGCAAAGTAGACATAAAGGACACTGAATACTACGGAATCATCTGCATGTGAACAATGAAAATAAGCAAGTACTGCTTGTTTTGGAAATGGGAGGTGCAAGCCCGAGGGTTGTTTGTGCATTAACTTGTCATAGTGGCTTTACAAGTGTGTGCCTGCCTGTTTATACACGGATACAGCAAGAATGGTGTGCTTTCCATGGCAGAGTCTGTACTGCAAGTAAGAAATATAACCCACAGATAAGTAGCAGTGAGTGGAGACAAAAAAGAAAAACATCAAAAACTGTGGGAACTTTGGTGTCTTTATAAAACATGTTTTGATGGGGAAAGATATGTATAACAACGAAGCCATCTTACCGGTAGCAGTATTTAACATTTCTCCTAATTTCATAAACTTTTTAATTCTTACAGGAAGAAAGGCTGGCAAAGTTTATTTGATTCTAATTAGGGGGATGAAGTAATAGGTGACTGGGGGTTTAAAATCAGTCAAATTGTTTTGAGAAACTAGCTTACAATTTTTTTTATTTCCTTATGATTTGCTCTTTTAATAAAAAAAAAAAAAGAGAGAAGAAAATCTGTTTCCTAGCTTAAATGAGGCTTGCAGTATTAGGGATGAAAGTAGAAATTCAGATGCGCTAGAAATGTTTTTTAAATAGTTATTCCCTGTCTCAAGTTTACTTTTAGACTTTATGAGCTCTTTCCAATGCATGTCTCCAGTGCCTATTGCCACAATATGCTCTTCTCAAATACAGGCCTGCTAAACTGACAGCCTTAGTGTGGCTTTTCACACTGCATGAGTTGGAAGATGGGATTCAGGAGGACAGAAAAGTGTTTGTTTTGCTGTTTGGGATCTGTTAGAACAAAAGGGAAAAAAAGGAGGCAAAAGAAATCTGAATTCATGGCAATGGTCACAAAGAAGGCCATAAAGGGATTTTTACTAGAGTTCAACCCTTGGTCAATGAGATTCATGCTTGCATATATATCACAGGGCCGTCGGGGTCCTGCAGCAGGTGTTCTGTGGGGAAACGCTCGGCATCACAATGGCACCTGTGCCCATAAAGTCGTCACCTACCACCCGAGACGGGCGCAAAAGCGCCGCGGGTGCAGAGCCTCTCTTGTTCCAGCACTGCTGCGCTGGCAGGGGGTTAGGCTGCTCTGAGGGGTGAACCGGTTGGTGAGGATTAATGGCACAATTACTCTCTTCCCCTTCCCGGGGCCATAACTGCCAGCGACACTCTTCTCTCCTGACCCTTGCCAGCCATGCTAGGAGACAATAGGCAGATTTGGCTGCAGCTGGCTGGTTAGCTGACATAAAGCTGAGCACCTGTGGGCCACATATGCACAGCTGCAGTGTGCCAGGGCTGAACTACCTATTGTACACCCTGCACTCGTGCTGCCAGTGAGTGCCTGTGCAATGATGCAGGTTCAGGGGTGGAGCCACTGGGAGTGGAGGAAAGAGAGGTTTGACAGAACACAGTTATCATCTGCTTCTACCCAAATGTCCCCTGAAGTCTTTCTGAGGCAGACTGTGCAGTCTTGGAGCTGTGCAATGGATAGCTGAAACCATGTATATGCCTGAAGAATTAAACTTCTGCTAGGTCATACTTGGCCATAGGTGTGTTGTTGCATTCAGCTTCTATGTTATCACTGTGATTCACAGAGTGACTGATAAGAACAATTAATTAATGCAATTAATGGCAGGGGGGTTGGAAATAGATGATCTTAAGGTCCTTTCCAACTCTAACTATACTACGATTCTATTCCATTCTAATGGCCTATTCCAATACTGAACAGATATAAAAAAATACCTGGGGAATCACAGAGTTGCATCTTTGTGAATTAATTTCTGTACTGGACTTTGAATGGGTAACATAACATATGCTTACTATTAGCTACAGTCAGTAACTGTAATGCAGAAACCTAAGTGCAAATATTTTGTGGAACTGCTTTCATTCATGAACCATACAGGTCTATTTAGATCAGTCTTTCTGTCCAAGGTTACACAAGTAACCTTTCCTGGCAAATTAGGAAGTGGCCTTTTCCAAATCTGAAATACTAAATGGTAATAGCCTGCTATCACAGATAGAGGATGGCTACTCTACCGAAATTTATTTGAAGCTGCTCTGAGAAAACACCACCATCCAGAAATTCCCCTTGGAGATTTCAGTTCAGGCAAAATGCTGGAGGATGAGCTCCTGAACTAAGAAATGAGGATAGTTGCGGTTGCATGCTGAACACATAATTACAGTATATTTGTCTCCCTAAAAATGACCTGTTCACTAGATGTGTGAACCAACCTGACTGACTAAGCATTTTGGCCTCAGAGCTTCTTTTAACTGTAGGTGAAGGCCTCTTCAGAAGCTACTTCACCCATCTTACCAGGTGTATGAAGATATTCACACCTATGCCTGTTTCTAGAGACATGTTCGGAGTTCCCATTTCTTCCAAAGAATCCTTAGGAAAGGGAACAGTCAAAACAGGTTGCTACCTCCAGAACAGTTTATTCTGTCACCTTTTACTCTTAGATGTGTTTTGAAATATCCAGGGAATGGGCTGGAGGCCTCTCGGCATTCCCATGGACCCTGAGATGTCTTGCTGGGTATGTAAAAAGTTAGGGGCTCTTGGGCCCCATAAAAAAAACTAGAGGCAAGACATGGGATAGATGAATTATCTTGGAGACTACATATGTCCCATGACCGTCAGCTGAAAAGTGTGGGACTTTGTTTTTATGCAGTTACTTCAGACTCTTAAATAAGTTGCATGGACTAGCTGACTGCTCTAGGGCAGAAGCATGAGCATGGCTCTACTGTTTTCCTGGGGTGAAATTGACTGTGGGACTTCTAAAGTTTTAAGTCAGCCTGAAAAGTAAAATGATTGTTGTGGGCTTGTTTCAATTATTTATCATTATTATTATTATTTATTATTTTTATATATTATTACATATAATTTATCAGCATTTTCATGAAAAAAAATGTCCATGAAACTATTTTTCATTGTGAAGGTTTTATATATTCAAAACAAAGGGAATTAAGAACTTGAAGGTAGCAGGACAAGGTGCTTTGGAGTGTTTATTGTGTTCTCTGTATGACATTGTGGCTCAGCACACTTCAGTTAAGGATTTGTGGTTCCTGGGAAGCTGGTACTTCTGAAAACCTAACACCCTAGTTTGTCCCTCAAACCAGTCGACAACATAAGGAAAATCACTGTTCAGTCAATGTACCCCTAGACTGATATGAACAAAAGTTCTAAAATGAAGATCCTATGCCAGTTTATGGGAGCTATCAGAAGGGTGTTGAGTTTTTTACACTTATGGGGAAACTGACGGAGGTCACCAAATTCATTCCACATAGGCTGCTACAATCCCTCTAGACAGTGAAAACTTGCAGTCATCCACAGCTGGATGTGAACTGGCAACCCTTGTGTAAAAGCTGCTGCATCCCTTCATCACTCAACCCTGCTCTCTGCAGTTTTTATGATCAGCAGGTGTGTGTGTGGAGGAGAGACTGTGGTCTCTCATTTTATTTGTTTCTCCTGATTTATGGCATAATATCAGTTAGGCAGGCTTCATAAAGTTGGAGGCCAGGAGGGACAGCTAGATCATCTACTCTGACCTTCTGTGTAGCACAGTCCATTAAGTTTCACTCGGACGTCAGGATATTAAGCTCAAAGACAAAAGTGAGACCACAGCACTTTAAGTTCACAGGGGATTAAACTATGTACCACGGATGGAAAACAGAAAAATTAAAAGTTATCGTTGCTCAAGACCTCTGCAACCTCAAAGAAGAAGTGTTGAGAGAAGTCCAGCTGATATCAACAAACAAACCCATCATCGTCATGTAGAAAGAGGGGAGTGACCCCAGATCAAAACCAGCAAAACAAGAAAATCAAGAGCAAGAACAAAACATCAGCCAGAAGCCTCTGCCAATCTATCTGGGGGAAAAATTGTATCTTAAGCCCAGATATGGTGATCAGCAGAGCTCTGGATATGACAAAAAGGAGAAGCAATGGGAATGTAGGGAATAAAACTCTCTGCCACTGCAAGATCGCTCTACTATTTCCTTCTCCCTTCCAGCTTCTGAGAAAAGCCAAAGAGAAAAATAAAAAGGCAAAATACTGCCTTGTATGGCCACTGTTACAATTGCCTTTATAAAGGTTTATAAGGGCATGCAGAGACTTTGGGCATGTGATGCTGAGAAGTGTTGAGTGCAATGTCATTTCAAGATGAGAAGTAAAAGCTTGGGGAAAAATACTGCATGGAACAAGCCATGACACTAGGGCAGCTCTCTTGAGCCCAGTCTTTCCTCACTAGGAAACAACTAACTAACCAGGACCAGACATGGAATTAATTTACTGTCAGAGCAGGGGCAAAAATGATGGTGTTTGTCTTTTTTTTTTTTTTTTTGGGTTTATTCCATCAGGGCAAAAACATCACTGTACAAAAGCCAGTCCAAGCTCCATAGTTTAACAAATACAAATGGACAAATATTGCAAGTAAATACAAGGATTAAAGCAATATCTGGTGGATTTTAGCCTCTTGCTCCTTTTAGTTGTGTAAAAGTTTTAGGGAGAAAACATAAAAGCAGTGTCTTCTATGGAATCATTAGGTGAAGCATTGCATTTTTTAAGAGGTCAAAATTCTCAGCTATCACCTTCCTGCCAATTTCATTCTTCTATTTTCTTATTAAAAGGCCAGGTGCTCCACCAGCACTGTCTGTTGCTGCCAAACAGCATGGTGCGACTTCACTTGTGCAACTAATTTTATTGATTTTAGTGGGATTTCTCAAGCAAGTAAAATTGAATGCATACTTAGGTATCTTTTCCAATTCTGATTAAGGCTTCGAGAGCCTGAGAAAGCAACTGTCTATCTTACTTTTGCATTTGCCTTGCGCTTTCTTACATTTATCTATGTTCTACTATTGAATCTGAATCAAGGGGGACTTCAAGAAGTAAACCCACAGTATATGGGGTGTACTGAGTAAGTATGTTCAAAGGAGTGACGAGTATAATGTTGGGGAGCTGGTTCATAAGGGTATCTGAGAGTCATGTCCCACAGGTCAGCTTGTCCACTAGCCCTGAATGACACACCAAGTAATTTTTTATCCTATATTTCCAAGATTTTACAAGATTATGGATATAAGCATAAACCAAATTTTCTTGTGTAATGACGTCACCTGCATACACAATGTGATTCATAAAGCTCCTTTTGTATCAAAATCTCTCTTGATATTTTTCTATGCACCAGAGAGACTTTGGGCTCCCTCCACAAGCAATAGGAAGAGGAAAAGAAATAAGAAAGCTGTTGGGAGAGACTGGAAGGGAAAACAAGAAAATGCTGAAGGGTGTTTTAAAAAACTAAAAGAGAGAAGGACACAGAGTGATGGAAAATGAATCTAGAAGGAAAAAGTGTAGAAGTGGAAAGAGGAAATTCAGCAAGATATGTACAAGTCAGAGACCAGCAAGCCAGGTTTTCAGCTGCGGTAAGCCATTTAAGCTCCACTAAAGTGAGTGAAGCGGAAACAGTTACTAGCAATTGAGGATCTATCCCATTTTGTTACATCAAAGTAGTAAAGAACAGGAAATTTACTTTATAGAGAACCTAGAACTCATGAATTAAGTGTGATTTAGCTAGCGTCCAGAAAAATTCAGCAAGCACCCTGCTAAAGCCCTCTATTCTGTAAATCCTATCCTGTTAAATTAGCTGTATTTTAAACAGCTTGGTGTTCATATATTCAGGGTGGATCCTAAGGCTGCCCAGGAAGATCCAAATGTGAAGCCTAGGGTTCTAGATGCAATAGGGAATATCTGAAGGCAGGCTGGGATTTGCCCACTGAATGTGCAGGTCACCCAGCTTTTCCTAAGCCCTCGTGTTTGAATTGTACAGCCCTCAGGTTTATCACAGAAGGCAGAGAAGGCAGGAACATGTGCAGTAACTCACAGCCTCTTGCTAATAATTGCCATGCAAATCATTAGAAAGTTTTAGAGAGCGGCTAGCCCAGCTTTGGAAGACATATCTGCTTGATTTGACACAGGATAAATTACAAATCAAACAAAACAAACCCCCATAAGTAAGACTCATATAAAATTGCTCTTCTCAAAAAGCTGGAACAGTCAGGGCTAAAGCCAGTTGTGTCTTTTGGGGTGGTGGAGAGGACTCCGGAGCCCTCTTCCCACACACAAACTCTCCATGCTGCACTGTGGCAGCCCTCCATCCATCTGGAAACATTCTGAAGTTCGGAGGAAGCTTGAGAGGAGCAATGTGCAGTTCTCCTTCTCACAGCCTAGGGAGCTGCGCCAGGGACCAAGTTCAAGACCTGAACAATGCCCTGCTTGGCTAGTGGTTTGGATAGAGAAATTAATTTACAGCAGAATTGTGGAGAAGGGGCCAAGTTCTGGAAGCTTGGCTCAAAGATTAGTAGTGCTGCCGCAGCGACTGAGATTTCCACTTGTTGCAGACAACGCCAAAACTTGATGGCCACGTACACGGGTAGCCCAAATTGGCTTGCACATTACACTGCAAACTGTCACCGTAGGCACCAGCTAGGAATAGTGTGTGTGGTGCAGCTTTTGCCATCACTACAGTTAAGGCTAGGTCTTCTTGCCCATCTAAGTAATAAGTGGTTTATGTGAAGATAATAGTGAGATGCTAGGAGCTGTAGTGCATTACGCCTGATTTGTAACATGTGGAACCACTTCTTTGTATGAAACATGAGAATGGTTGCAAGCAGGTCTTTTCCTGGAGGTTAAGTACAAATTCTCCAGCTCTTGGAGAGGAGCCAGCATTTCTCCCAGGCAAGCAAGAGTGCCTGTTACTACCATGTACCACATCTACATTTCAGTGTCTCACTGACTCCTCCATGTCAGTACGTTTAGACAGGGGGACTGATGAACTGCTATGCTCATGAAAAAGTCTGCACCAGTCTAGAATGAGGGAATCTAACACAAATATTAACACTTCTGAAGTAGACTGTGACACCAAGCCTTCCACACAGAGACTGTTGCCATTGTGATGTGAAGCACTGGGAGCAATGGGAGGGGAAGATGTTGAAAACACTTCCTTGAAGCAAAGGGAGATGTTAATGGTTTCCTGGGGAAAACAAGAGCTGCTTCAAGAACAGAAAAAAAACCTTGGGATTTCAGGAAGGTGCAACACAAATCACAGGCCTAGATATACTGTTCAGTGACTATTTCTGAAGAGATTATAAATTATTTATTTCACATTTTCTCCTGGATTCTTTATTACCTTAAAGAATATGCACCTTTTGGCAACAAAATACAGTACAATGAATGCAAATTTAATCTGACTTCCCATATTTTGAGATGAAAGAAGAAGCTTCAAATGTACCAAAGGTAAAAAAATCCCTACACATTCTTGTCTCTGAGTGCATGGCTACTAAAAATAGACCCTGAATATCTACCTCCTTCGTTGCTCTCAAAAGGTGGGGGGCTGTGCACACAGCCTTCATTTGCAAAAGGTATGCCAAGCCTGTTTAAAGAAAGTGGCTTGTGAATAAAAACTTTAGAGCTAAAAAACTAAAAATAAAACTTCAGTTCTTCTCAAGTGTCTGGCTAAATAGTCTCCCTGTTATTTGTCTTACTCTGATGATTCTTCCTGTTATTTGTACAGCTGAGCCAGTGTTTCCAGGCAATTCACAAAGTTACTCAGAAAGCTCAAGTGGGACATGAGGTATTATAAACTGTAATTTGGATTCTTGTTCGCACTACAGATCCATTTACACCTAATTTTAAAGGCTCTTTACAAAGAAATATGAAGGGGCTTTTGTTGTAACAGCATCAGAAGTTTTCAATATGCGTCATTATACTGTTATTATTAATTTCATTATAATCTCTTCTAATCAAGTTTTGGGGTTTTCCAAGGTAAACTCAATTCTTGGTAAAATTTCACAGAAATCAAGGGAATAATAAAAAAACTATGTTGGCCACTCTAATAATTTCAAATAATTTTTCTGCTCCATGAAAGAAAACTTGAAGAATGATATAGTGCAAATTAGGTTGCTTAAAAAGGGTTCTTTCTGAGGTGTATATGCAGAAATGCTATCGATTTTTGCAACCTTGCAGAAAAAGAGTTATCAGTGATAGTCATTCGCTTTATAATTCACTGTTTAATCATATTCCTTTGGGGCAAAGATAAGATTATTACAAGGCTTCAGCATAATGGCTAGATATTTCTCCTTCAGAAATTGTCAGTTTTTAAAAGGTAGTCTTTTAGTTAGTAGTGTAGTTCCAAAATGAATTCAAACAGTTTCTCATTACCCATGGCCCTCTCACATCTGGTTTTAGCTGGCAAGAGTACCAGTTACTCTCTTGCCTTTCTTATAACTTGGTAAAACCACATAAAAATAGTGTTCAAGGTAATGACATACATGTTCTTGTAAATATAATCATTTCATGCCATGTAAGGTATTTTTCAACTTCAACACTGCATTATTTTATTGGAAAACTTTATTATACATTAAAAAGGGAGATATTTGAAACTGAGTAATGTTTCTCTTCTGTCCAGTTTTCATAAGCATCCTTTTATTTCTTTGCTCTCTGCTCCATTCTCTGTCTTCCTCTCTCCGCCTTTTCTTGGCTGCTGCCAGAGTACATTCCCTTAACATGACAATCTCTTAATGAAAGCTCATGAAGGTTTTTTCAAACTATTATTTTCACAGGGATAGATCAGGTCTAAGAAGCATGCCTGTACAAGTAGAGATTTTTGTTTCAAGACAGGGTGCGAGAGATACCATGTATTTGAAGGGAATCATAGGCTGAATTGAGCTCACCCATATAATCCATCACATTTTCATTGTGAGGGATGACATTCAAAATGGGCTTCTGATACTGGGAGCAGGGCTGATTCAGGGCATGCTGAAATCAGTAGGAGTCTCTCTACTGACTGCAGTGAGCTTATGATCAAGTGTTTTAATACCATCTTCGGAAGTCAATTTCAAGTCATCCCTTTCCTTTAAAGAACTCACAAACCCTCTGGTGCACAGCGAGGCTCTTAAGAAGGCTGCACACATCTAGTGGGCATGTCAGCCTACCTGCTCACTCACTGCATGTTCCAAAGCCTTGCAAATTGTCTTCAGTGTTTGGTTGTGTAAGAAATATCATAATTGCCATTGTATCATTTTGACAGCTGAATGCAGAGACCCCTTGAGTCAATAAAGTACTGCTGATGTGCCAGCTGAAAAGCCTTTGCTTCACTTTGACTTTTTATTCCTACCAAATTGCAGTTCACATTTCAGCAAAACTAAATATCCTTCTGTTTAGGTGCCAGCAACTGATGGGAGCAGTAAAAGAAGCTAATTGAAAGCTATTGGCCACAATACTCAAGCAAGATTTAAAAAGAAAGAAATAAAAGAAAGAAAAAGTAGTTTCCTAAAAGTCCTGTGGCTATGACACAGAGCTACTTAGGACTATAAAACATAAAAATCTCATGTTCTGTTCTTGGGCTATTCCATTGCATTGACTCTTTCTCTTCTGACCTTATAGCAGTTTGTCCAAACCACTTTATGTCCAGTGTCTCCCCATACTGTACAGCTCACTGTTACCTCACACAAACTAGCACAGGCCAGGTATCACCCAGACTTATCCACAGTAAGAAAGATCTTCCCTCCCAAGTATTTCTGGTTGTAGGGCAGCTGATGATCCCTTACAGACAAAAGGAGAAAGAACAAGGCCCGGAGCAGCACGCAATCTCAGTCTATGCATCAGGAAGAGAGAAGGGAGATATGGAGTAGCCTGGGTCATGGCTGCAGCTGGGGAGAGGTACATGCGGTTCCCACCAGCTCTGATGCTTCACTCCAGCTCCTTGCATCTGGCATGTAGGATGGAGGTGCTGGAGGAAAGCCATAGTGCTGTGTGGGGAAAGTGTGAAGTGCATGGAAAGCAGAATGGAGAAGCTAACTGGGGAGAAGGAAGAACAAAGCCCCTCTAGCTCCTCTAGCCCCCTTCCAGTAAACAGAGAGCTCTCAGGCCTTTGAAGTCCTATCATTAGCAACACGTAGGCAGGCTGCTGCACCCTTGTGGAGCACCTCTGAAGCTTATTGCGCATAGCCAAGCCTAGAATTCAATCCCCAACTGCAGCCTGCTAGAGTAAATGTTTAACTCGGAAGACCATTATGCCCACAAGCAAAAGCTTGCAAGATCAGCTCCAAAGCAAGTGATTTTACCAGAAAAAAATTAATACTACCTGTGAGGAATAGGAAGAGCAGAGAAGAAAGCAGAATGGGTAGGCAGAGCTGGTGTAATCCAAACCTATGTGTGTCCCAACCTATGAAGTGCTGTGATACCTGACAGTCAAGCAGCGGATCATTGCTTCCAGGATTTTCACCACCTTTGTTCAGGGGTGGTGTGACTCACAGCTAAGGAAGATGCTCATGATGATGGAGCCACCTCCTCCATCTGCTCTGTGCTTTTGCCTCTAAACATAACCCTTTTGTCACCATAGAGTATCAGAACAGAGATATATTCTAAATAAAGCTTATGATTTAGCTCAGATGTGATTTCTTTCTTTGCTTTACTTCATTAATCACAACTCAGGTGGACTTAATCCCTTCTTCTTCTCCACATGTACAAGACAGAATATTTGGGGTTTCTCTGTAAGGTCCACTTTAGAGTCTGGTCCTTAGAGATTTTACAACTCTAACTCTGTCTTTAACACTAGTCAGCATCAAAGCTGCCTGAGGAGAGCTCCGTAAATGTTGCAGAAGGCAAATAGGCTTTCTGTTCCTTTCACTTTTTAGTTCTGCCTACAGAAATTATTATTAACTACATATACGTGCTAAACCCTTCTTTGAATAGTGCTAAAATCTGAACTCAGCAGCCTCCTGCAGCCATGAATATAGTAGTCACACCCTGTGAAAAAGCATGTCCTTTTATCAATTATGAAAATGCTGTTTATAGTTTCATTGTTTTCTTTTTCTAACAGTTTTAGACAGAATCCCATTCTGGGCAAATAACTTAAAAGCCCTATATCAGCCTTTTGCTTACAATATATATGCAGACTGAAGAAAGATCTCCCTCTTTCTCCTCTGGGCCTTTCTAGGCATTTTAAGCAGTAAGTTCAAAATTGAATTTTGGGTTGTCCTGGCAGTGTCTAGGGTCTGTTGGATGACTTTTAGTCATACAATCTGGGCTACATAAGGTAAAGCTTTATTTTTATTTGTCAGGGTTTTTTTTTTTGTTTTGTTTTTTTTTTTTTTTTTTTTTTTTTTTTTTTTTTTTTTTTTTTTAATTTAGTACTTGGTTAACTGAAGCGAGTAGAAATAGTTACCTCATACGGAATGGACTGATCTCACTTCTAGTCACTTATCTGTATTATTCTGGTTTATATAAATACTGCAAAGACTTGAGAATCTCTTTGGCCTCCGTTCAGTAAAGACTCATAGCTAGATTGGTAGTGAAAAAACCTACATGAATTTGCAACTTTTGGATCAGAAACAGAGAGAGAAACTAACTTTTCACATACTGAAAGCTTTGATGCTGTCAACCCTTGAGTTACTCAGCATATGCAGATGCAACTGCTCCAGCCCTGTGTTTGTACGGCCAAGTGGCTGCCCAGCTGGGTTATTTCTTACTGACAGCTCTTGCTGATGCTGGGCAGCCTTGCTGCACAGCTTTAGCTCTACTTTGGGCCTTGCATGGCCACATTTGGCTCCAGCTGGTAGTAGCTGGCAGTAACCCCTGCCTGCCTATCCCTTCTGTCCATCACACCTTTTTCTAGGTTAGAAAATCATGAGTGGGTGAATGATAAAGGACATCTCTGCTGGCTCTAGGCCACCCTGAGGGGAATGGATTTGCTGTCTTTCTGGCTGCAATGAGCTGTCTGGGCTTCATAAGGCAGTGATAAAAAGTACTCACTGAACAGATGAATGGTTTCAGAAATGTCACCTTCCTTCTCACTTCTCCCTTCCTGTGTAGAACTGATAAAATCAAACCAGAGGTTAGTAAACATCATGACAGGCCCACAACTCAAAATTAAGAGAGCTTGTGCAGTGGCTAGACAGCACAATTAAGTTCCTTGTGAATGACAAGCAATGTTATTAATGAAAAATATTATGAATACTCATAAAAATAAACGTACTGTGACTAGTCAAGTCAGCTGTTCAACTATTATGTACTCTGTTAGTATAATCCAAGACATCTTTGTGACCAGAACTAAAGCTTGCTGCTGAAGTACTTTATAATCTGGCCATTGCAGAAATACAGATTTCTGTTTGAGTAGTATTCAGTCTAATAGTTCATGTTTCCTTTGGACCCAGCTGCTGCTAAGCAGGTTTGGATTTTTTTGTTATTAACAGACAATTAAATCCTGAAAATTTAGGTCCTGTTATCACTACAGATAATGGGGCAAAGCTAGTTCTGAATTCTGGGCAATGATTGTGATCTCTGAAATCTCTCACAGGCCACTGAGTCTTCCATGTGTAATGCAGGGATTTTGTTAAAATGTGATAGGTTCCATCCACAACAGTTGCCAGAAGACATAGAGTTTCAAGTGAGAATCACAGGCCTTACATATCCAAGGAAGAACAGTGCAAAGAGATTTGACTCTAAAATTTTCCCAGGTCTCCAAATGAGCTTGTTACCATTTTACTCATGATACAATCTGTCAAAAGCCTATACTGAAGTATCAAGGGCACATCTCAATGAGACACCAATGATAGTTAGCCAACATGCTACATAATTCCATTTAAAAAGTATTGTGAATATTTATCTAGCTGTATTCCTATAGCTCCCCAGAGTCCAAGACTATCTGATATCCTCCCAAGATGTGCATGGAAATGTCCAATATTACACTAAGAGTTAAGAGAGCAACTTCAGGTGTGAACTTGCAGCAGTACAGTAACTGTTGTGCACATGTGGTAGCTTGTTTAGCTGTCCATCCCTCAAATTACTTAAAAGGAGTCTAAGTAAGTGAAGGACTTTTCAAAACAATAAAAAACACAAACCAAACCACATAATACTTTATACAGAATCAACAGCCACCATGGATTTGTAAAATGATCTAAACAACTCATCTACAAACAATATAATTTATTTCAAAGAAGTTTGTTTTAAATAATAACTTATGCTCATTCAGTTACACTCCTACCTACTTCCCTTTTTCACAGGCTCAGATCTGGATGGACTATTCTTAGAATTATGAGAGACAAAAAAATACCCTTTTTTTCAGATCTCGTATAAGACTACACAGGAAAGGAGGACAGGAAAGAGGAATTGATCATCAGTGACAGTGGAAAAGCTTTATATTATGACTCAGTGACCAAAGGCTAGAGGAGATAGATATTCTCTCCCTGCCTAGTCCTACTCCACAGAACACACAATAAAGGGTATTATAGCTGCTGAAAGGACAAGAGTGATAGCGCATAAGGATGAGAACAGCATGCAGGCAGATGATAGGGATAGGTAAGTCAATGGGAAGTAAAAATGGAATTTTGTGCAGAATGGACAAGAGTTATCTTGAAATAAAGAATCAAGAATGTCTAGTGCAGGACATCAAACATTTAATTGAAGGAATAACCCAAATGTGGTCTTACTATGGTTAGAATAGGGGTTATGATCAAAACACAATTGAGGGAATTACTTGCTTTTCTACAAAAATGCATGTAATGATAAAAGTAATGGTAATCACGTACACTAACAGAGAGATAACATGGGTAAACAGAAACAAAATTGTCACTGTCTGGTCACTATCATTTCAAATGAGAGAAAACATTGGAATATAGGCCGAAGTCACATTTTGATCTGAATATAGAACTATGTAACACCCAGATAGAAGCATTTCTGAGCATTGTACTATGTTGAGATACTGTTCCTTCCCAGAAATATGTTGGAGAACAAATTCTACCAATAATGTTAGAGACCAGTGTTTCCTGGGAGGGTATCTGACAGGCTTTTTTCACTGCTACTCCTGGGGAACCAGCAAAAGGAGATGTTGTCCTAGATTTGTTTTTTTGTGGGTACTTGAGGAAATGATACACAAACTGTTCAGAGAAACAACTTTAGCTTGAATGCTCTTGATTTAATCCACCTTAAACTTAGGAGAAGCAAAACCAAACTAAAACTATAAATTAAGAAGGAAGAACTTCAATGAACTTAGGGAAACAGTGACACAAACTAGTCTGAGAATATCTAGGATTTGAATGTGGAGGAAACTAGACTATCTTTGAATTAAAGTGCACAAAGTTATCTGGAACTTGTGTCACATTGACGTTTGAAGAAGGATTTCACAGTTAAACCTATCTCAAAACAGGATAGCCAAAATAACGAGAGCTACTACTAATGTGGAGAAAATGATCCATTTTCAGAAAAGATCTGTCAAAGAAAAGCTGTGTCTTACAACTGGAGAATTGTAGTTCAGTTATGAAAATTTCCCAGTCAACTTCTTTTGGAAAGCTCAATTGCCTTAAAACAAATGGCAAATGGCTTCTCAGCCTTATGAATAGGAAAAAAAAAAAAAAAAAGAAGAAGAAAATAAATATAAAACTTCAATGCTGAAAAATGAAATAGGTATCCAGTAGAACAAAAACTTTGTTATATTTTTCAGTAAGTACAACAGCATCTGCCACAGTGCCAAAGGCAAGAGGGGAAATGGAGCACAGATTCAGACAACATAAAGAATGTGGAAGTATTTTCTAAATTTGCATGTTTGCTGTGTTTGTGCCTTTTAGTGTGGTGTACTGGATATAGGAATGAATTAGAACCTTGTCTTGGACTGAGAGGCAAGAAGTCTGGAGATATCTGAATGTTGTTGTTTTAACTGGAGTGGACAAACCTTCAGGACTGAACAGTACATTAACTGATAGAAAAACACTTTTCTTCACAATGGCAGCACCATCCATTTGACATAACTTTCAAGAGTGTAACCCTAGAACATGGACAAAAGGTGTCACC